>WBMV01006647.1:357505-568589 GCA_013396655.1 Campylorhamphus procurvoides | reverse complement strand
GGGGACCAGTTTTAAACTAAAAGAGGAGAGATTTAGATTAGCTTTCAGGAAGAAATTCTGTCCTGAGGCCCTGGCACAGGTTACCCAGAGAAATTGGCTGCCCCTGGGATCCTAGAAGTGTCCAAGGCCAGGTTGGACAGGGCTTGGAGCAACCTGGGCTAGTGGAATGTGTCCCTGCCCATGGCAGGGGGTGGAACTGGATGAGCTTTAAGGTCCCTTCCAACCCAAACCATTCTAAGATCTGTGAGATGCATTTTTTTGAGAACAACTCTTATGACCATCTCTAGGCCATAAAAAAGGCCATCTCCTGGCCTTTTCACTGCAGCCTCACACAAGCTGAACTCCTAAAATCATGCTATATTTTGTGCCTGGCTGTAAAATCCATATGGATCTACAGCAGTGGCATGTGCTGAGAACAAAGGACAATGTATGTAAGTCTGACAGGACCAGCCAACACAGCTGATAGGTCTGAGGTGCTACCCGAGGACAAAAGCTGCACTTAACCCTCCCAGTGTCATCTTGCTTTGGCTGAATGCTGGGATGTTGCAATTCTGCCTTTGCCAGTTTGGGACCACATCAGCCCTTGCTGCAGCCTGGCTTTTGGCTCATCCCCAGCTGGTGGCTGCTGTAATTATTCCACACTCTACGACTGGCAAACGTAAACTGTTTTACATCCACTCTGCTTCCACTGCATCGTGGGAAATGGGATTTCTGGTCCCTACAGAAGCAGTAGTGACTGTCTATACCTTGAACACTGCTGTGAATAAAGGCCTTTCCAACACTAGGTAACAAAAAACTCTCACTTCTCTTGGAGCTCTTTTAGACCAGATAAAAGGTACCAATATAAAGCAGCAACAGAAAAATGTGGGTAACCAAACAAACTTCCCACACAGCATCCTTTTTGTGGGCAAAACTCCCCACTGACCCCCTGGCCCAAGACAGGACCATACTGCAAGTACTGGCCCCTAATTTCTTGCTGCCTGTAATTGCTTCTCAGATGCACAAACCTCTCCAGAACAGCCCTGTCAGTGTATGGCTCTGTGTCTAATGCACCTCCAGCTCTTTCATTTCTGTAGAATAATGAATTCACAATAGATGCCGAATTTCCCCCTCTTTTTAAAACCCTATCCCTGCCTGTTGCTGCCCCGCTGGAAGGGCTAATGTGCTCCATCCCTCCAGTGTGTTCCTGTTAGCCAGAGAAATAATCATCATTTACACCCAACTCACACACTTTTTCGGTGTTCCTGCAAGCAATCCAGAGGCGACAGGAACAAATTGATGGAGACAGAAATGGGAGAATCCCACCCTGTCAGAAGATGAATGAGCTGAGCTTGCATGATGTGAACCATGGCTGACAGAAGCGAGGGGGAATCAAAGAGTGAGCAACTTTTGACAACACACGCTTCACAGCTCTGACCACTGAGGATCTACATGATTATCTCCAGACAAAATAACTGTGAGTAAAAGGCTTACATACACTTAAATTAAACACAGCAGGGTTTTAGTAATCTCTGTTTGCATTTTACTTTCTGTTAAGAAGGAAATTGCTTGGACTGGGAACATTTCATTTAATGGCATTTTTAGTTACCTTTTGTACTTCTAATGCCATAGTCTAAATTCACCCGAAATTACCCAGGAAGGCAAAAGAAACTTTTGTCCTTTATTTTTAATTGCTGTAGCTTCCTTACCAATTTTACTAAATTAAATGTGTTTTAAAACATCACCGTATTTGAAACCTAATTATCCCAATCTCTGGATGAAGAATAGCTAACAATACAAACCCCATTTATGTAATTTATTTTGCAAAGGGAAATAAATGGAATGCAGTTGCAGTAATGATATACATGTTTGCAATTCCACCCTGGTTTTTCTCTTCCCCACAACAACTTAGGGAAGCTGCATCCTTTTTTTTTTCTTTTTTTTTTAAACAAATGCTTTAAAAGCATCTCTGCTGTAGCATTTGTTATATCTCTGTATTGCTCTCAGAATGAGGGAAACTGTGCATAATGTTGTGTTCTCTCTAAGTAGCATGAAGGGTTTTTGTTTTGTGTGGTGGATTGTTTTTTTGTTGTTTTTCCTTTTTTTTTTTTTGTTATAGCTGGTCATGAATGAGGATCATGGCCTGTCGCCCACAATAAGTCATGAATGAAGATCATGGCTGGTAATTGTAATGTGCAAAATAAAAAGGGTGGGAGATGCAGGGCTGAGATGCTCTGGGTGTTCAATCATTATCCAACATACCCCAGCGGAGTGGAGTTTAATCTTTTTAGACCACCTACTCCTGAGCACTTAAATTTCGGTTTTGTTGGGTAAGCCACCATTTACTCACTGCATTTATCAATTATTTGCTAACTTCCCAGTACTTCCAGCTGTATTAAGCTCTGTCCCAGGAAAGAAAATCATTCCCAAATGATGATCCCACGAGTTAAAAGCAAGAAAACGAGCAATCCTCCCCCAAACAAACAAATAAAACATGGAGCAAAAAGTTATTAAAAGAGTTTACTTAAGCAAGGAAAGAAAATTCCTGGCATTTCCATAGCGAAGTTTCTCATCAGCCAACAGAATTTTGCTGAAATTTTCAATTATTTTTTGCCAAAAAATCATCTGAAATTATTATAAAAAAATCTTATTTTATTGTTAGGGTTTTTTTAAAAAAGATATATCAAAACTATTACATAGACGCCATGGATTTAGCTCATGTTCAAAGATGCCTTCAAGCTCAGTAGCTGCTCAGTGTGAGTAAACACTGGGACATAAGTGGCCAAACAATCCCAAATTCTCAGTGAAGATCATTTCTCCAAACATGCCTCGGAAATTTGCTTTGCTGTTTTCTGTGGGGTCACGTTATTTGCTCTCAGAGAGTGTTCAGATGAGCCCTGACTGGTTTATTCATCCAAATATTTGCAAGACCTTTTCAGTTTGGCCTAAATGTTTATTTGTTCAAAAATTCATACGGGGAAGGGTTTTGTTATTCTTCAGTCACTCGCCAGCCTTGTTAGTCCTCATTTTTGAAGCAGTCAAATACCCAGAAAGAGAATGGATACAACACTCGTGTGATTGTGATGACAAACTGTGTGCTATAAACAATAACTGGTAGGAACGACCAGGGCATGAATAAGTCCAACACTTGTTTGCATAAACTATCCAGTAAATATTTAGAAAAAACAAATACTTTCCTAGAAATCAGAAGAGCTGTGTGAGCAAATCACCAGCAAGAAGGAACACAAAACTTGTGTAATATTTTGCTTGACATAAATTATTGAACTGACTGTGCCTGAAAACTGCAAGCAGAAAAATTAAACTCAAGCATTTCTTTATATCCCTTCCAGTGCAACTGGTTATTAGCAACTCTTTTAGCTAAGGACACTTATCTGGGATGCTTTAGAAGTATTTCTTAAATTAGGTAAATCATGCAGCTGTTTATACTTGCTCTTGGGAAGCCTGAAATTCAATTTTTGTTGTGCTTTTTTTTTTCTCTATTTTCTCTTTTCTTTTCCAAAAGTGATTCCTTCCTTGTGCACACACACCTCTCTGTTAACAACTTCAGTTCCTGTTACTTGCTTATATTCTTGCATCAATCTTATCCCAGAAGATCTTGAAAGAGCAATTTTTAAATTTAATTTTATTATTTTTAGGGGAAAGAAATAGCATTCAAATATTTAACACATATGGCCAGTGGACAGAAGGAAAATAAACACTTCAGCTGAGGTCTTCCAGTTTTCTTGGTGTCCCTTTATAGTCTTAAAAAGAGAAGAAATATCAACATCTACTTCATGAAACATAATAAAGGTGACCAAAGTGGAACTTTAAAGTTAGTTTGCCTATTAGCTAGAAAGCATTTATTTAAGCAGTGCTGAGAAGAGCTGGAGCTGAAAACATCCTTTCAGGTTTACAGACTTTTATGCAGGTTATCAGGAGCTGTAGCACAGGTATCAGCCAATTTCATTACTACCTGCTTAATTAACCTCTTTAAAGTGTGAAAGTTGGCACCTTGTCATTAGAATCCATGGGAATAACTAATGAGAGCCTATGAAATAATTTGTTTCTCAATTAAAGAACTCAAAGAAGAGGTTTTATCTCATTATTCTCCTTTCCTGTTATCACCTATACAAAGCCAAGAAGATTTTGTAAAAGTTAAAGGTCTAAAAAAAAAAAATACACTGTGTAACATCTTAGGAAACACTTCACAGATCTTTAATAAAATGTGGTGTTATCCAACACCAATAGGCAAGCCAAGAAGTTTCCAGGGTAAATGTATTCAGGAGAGAGCAGGAATGTGAATACCAGTCCCTTCATTTAACAGGATTTATTTGCTATTCTTTTTTAGCATATCTAGAGGTCAAAGAGACAAAAAGACATGCCTGATTTATTGATTGAGAATAAATTAATGATAAATANCATTAGGAGGTAATGGGGGGAAAAAGTGAGGGATCTGACTTTTGGTGGGTTTTTTTCCCCTCCCTAAATGTAGATGTGGAAGGAATGAGCAACCTGAAGAAGAGGGGAAGGTGAAGGTTATGGTCATCAGAGGGGAAAATTTAAAGCTGCAATTGAAAGCATCAGTTGTACATTTAGGGAAAAATTGTCGCAACCTGAGATATGTTGAGAAATAACAGTAAGTGGTCTTGGGAATAAAAGAAAGAATAAAGAAAGGAATAAAAGAGAAGGCTCCCATTATGGATTTACAAGTCTTGTGGGTCTCAGTAGATGTAATTCCTGGGAAGAAACTTGGGAGTGAGTTGAGTGCAATGCATTCCTGAGACAGGATCACTTCTTGTTGCTCTGCTCCCTTTCTCCCTGGAGCTTCAGGCACTGCCCCATTGAGAGCTCCAGGCTGACATGAGGACCTTACAAACCCTCACACCCCACTGGAAAGGGCCCTGCCAGGCTCCAGTGGTGCTATTGCATTGTAGCCTTGGAGGAGAAACTGAAGGCAAAGAGCAAAGGCAAAGCAGTTTCCTGGTATTTGTTCCAAAAATAAGCAGATGCTCTCCCGTGATTGGAAACCAAGCAAAAAAAAAGAGAAGAGGAAATGAGGTAACTGAACATTTGCTGACACCTCCAGATTTTTGTTACTTATTTGGTGGTAGCCAGTGGTGACAGGTGACACATGACTTCCCTCCCCCCCAAAAAAAAAAGAAAAAAGAAAAAAGAATTCCTGTTTGTGTTTGTTTCAATTGTTGTCATGATCTGTGGCACAGGTACCACAAATCNTATTCTTGCATCAATCTTATCCCAGAAGATCTTGAAAGAGCAATTTTTAAATTTAATTTTATTATTTTTAGGGGAAAGAAATAGCATTCAAATATTTAACACATATGGCCAGTGGACAGAAGGAAAATAAACACTTCAGCTGAGGTCTTCCAGTTTTCTTGGTGTCCCTTTATAGTCTTAAAAAGAGAAGAAATATCAACATCTACTTCATGAAACATAATAAAGGTGACCAAAGTGGAACTTTAAAGTTAGTTTGCCTATTAGCTAGAAAGCATTTATTTAAGCAGTGCTGAGAAGAGCTGGAGCTGAAAACATCCTTTCAGGTTTACAGACTTTTATGCAGGTTATCAGGAGCTGTAGCACAGGTATCAGCCAATTTCATTACTACCTGCTTAATTAACCTCTTTAAAGTGTGAAAGTTGGCACCTTGTCATTAGAATCCATGGGAATAACTAATGAGAGCCTATGAAATAATTTGTTTCTCAATTAAAGAACTCAAAGAAGAGGTTTTATCTCATTATTCTCCTTTCCTGTTATCACCTATACAAAGCCAAGAAGATTTTGTAAAAGTTAAAGGTCTTAAAAAAAATACACTGTGTAACATCTTAGGAAACACTTCACAGATCTTTAATAAAATGTGGTGTTATCCAACACCAATAGGCAAGCCAAGAAGTTTCCAGGCTAAATGTATTCAGGAGAGAGCAGGAATGTGAATACCAGTCCCTTCATTTAACAGGATTTATTTGCTATTCTTTTTTAGCATATCTAGAGGTCAAAGAGACAAAAAGACATGCCTGATTTATTGATTGAGAATAAATTAATGATAAATAAAAATCTTGATTTCTATTAACAAACTACTACTTTTTTATAAGTGTAGCCATTTAGGATTAACAATTTTTGGAAAAAGGAACCTCAGCCACAGAAAAAGGTTGTTATGAGACTGGGTTATTCATTTTCCTTAGTTCTACTGTATTTGCCACTGTGGGGAATGTTCTCCTTAGTTACAGATAAAGGAACAGGTTCAGGAAGATGTTCAGGGAAGTTTTAAGCATGTAAGTGTCACTTGAGTGTATAAGCCTGAAATTTGGGTTCTTGAACTGGCTTTAAAAAAAGCATATAAAGAAGTATTAAACAGCAAAACAGCCACTGGGCTGCTCTGTATCCAGTGTGGCTTATTTGAGAAAATATATATATGGAAAATGAGATGGTTAATGCATTTTGGATTCTAAGCAACAGGTCACGCCCTTGGGGGTTTGGGATGTGAAGTTATCTATAGGTAACCAAGCCTCTGACAACAGGATGGGCAAAGGTGTTCCCCTCAACAGCAGATGGACATTGGTGGAGATAAATTGGGAGAGCAGTTCTGAACATTGAACTTGGGACATTAGGAGGTAATGGGGGGAAAAAGTGAGGGATCTGACTTTTGGTGGGTTTTTTCCCCTCCCTAAATGTAGATGTGGAAGGAATGAGCAACCTGAAGAAGAGGGGAAGGTGAAGGTTATGGTCATCAGAGGGGAAAATTTAAAGCTGCAATTGAAAGCATCAGTTGTACATTTAGGGAAAAATTGTCGCAACCTGAGATATGTTGAGAAATAACAGTAAGTGGTCTTGGGAATAAAAGAAAGAATAAAGAAAGGAATAAAAGAGAAGGCTCCCATTATGGATTTACAAGTCTTGTGGGTCTCAGTAGATGTAATTCCTGGGAAGAAACTTGGGAGTGAGTTGAGTGCAATGCATTCCTGAGACAGGATCACTTCTTGTTGCTCTGCTCCCTTTCTCCCTGGAGCTTCAGGCACTGCCCCATTGAGAGCTCCAGGCTGACATGAGGACCTTACAAACCCTCACACCCCACTGGAAAGGGCCCTGCCAGGCTCCAGTGGTGCTATTGCATTGTAGCCTTGGAGGAGAAACTGAAGGCAAAGAGCAAAGGCAAAGCAGTTTCCTGGTATTTGTTCCAAAAATAAGCAGATGCTCTCCCGTGATTGGAAACCAAGCAAAAAAAAAGAGAAGAGGAAATGAGGTAACTGAACATTTGCTGACACCTCCAGATTTTTGTTACTTATTTGGTGGTAGCCAGTGGTGACAGGTGACACATGACTTCCCTCCCCCCCAAAAAAAAAAGAAAAAAGAAAAAAGAATTCCTGTTTGTGTTTGTTTCAATTGTTGTCATGATCTGTGGCACGGGTACCACAAATCCCTTCCATCCCACAGGCCTTTAGTCTAACTTTAGAGTCCAATTTGACTCCGGGCTGTTAAAAATCTTCATATAATCTGTTTTTAGGAAGGAAATAAAGGAGATGTAGACTTAAAAACTGGTTAAAAATCCCTTGTTCCTGATGGGTTTGTTTGTTTGTTTTATTGTACATACCAGGTTTTCACTATGGCAATAGGCTTGTTCTCTATTATTTCATGGAAAATCTGCACATATGAAAAATATTTTCCCTTTCCTTGGCTTCCCTGATGGGGAAAAGCCTTCCCCAAAGGGCAGAGATGTGCAGAGGAGCACAGGTATCTGGGCAGATGCACCCATCCTCCTGTGGGCTCCTTTCATTCACCTGACAGAGACAGTGACTCTCAGCCACCAAAAATGAAATATTTTAAGCGCTTTTATATCAGTTCAAAGAGGATCTGTTTTGTTTTGGGAAAGTAGAAACTGGCTGCAAGGTCTTGGCTTTGCAATGCAGGAAAAGAAACATAGATCACAGAACAGTTTGGGTTGGAAGGGAAGGTAAAAATCATCCATTCCAACTCCTTGATATGGGAAGGAGGGATTCTTTACTTATTCTTTCTGGATTAATGATCCAGAGAGTGAGACCAAAAAGGTAGAAAAAAATACCATGAATGCCACCCTTTCCCCTCTGCTCTTCCACACACTAGTGCACACACACTCACACACACAAACATCCATAATTGATGAAGTCGGAAGTTTTTGTTCCTGCAAACCAGCTTTAGATGATCTTATTTATTTATTAGTACTACTCTTCAATTTATATTTTGGCTTGCTATTTATTATGCAAAATAACACGCTCATATTTTATTCAGCAGAGCATTTGATTAGTGTAAAGCTTTATTTGCTGGCCTGCATAGCAGCATTTTGTCTAGTCTGCAGGCAATGTAAGATATCCCAGATCGTTCGTAATTCTCACTGACTCCAAAAGAGAAAACTGTTAAAAGGCTGAAACCCTTTCTCAGCATGTAGATGGCAGCAGGGCCTTCAGTTATACCAAGTTACAAGTTAATTTTGGCTTTCATGGAATGAATTGCTACTTTTAACAGTAAATAAACTATTTTGGGGGTGTTTTTTTCCCCACAATAGATTCTGAATTGCTGCAGGTATTTCAGGATCCTGTGAAGAAAATACTCTGCTCTTTAGTGTCCAGTCTCCTGGGCAGCACTTCTACATTCAGAGTCTGTTTCTGGTTATAAGAGTGATCTGCAAACTTTTTATAAGATATTTTTAATCTAAATCTCTTGCATTTTATTAGTTTCCAGGTATTTTATAGATGTTCTTTTTTATTAGGATGAATATAAAACAATTTTAGATTTGTCTGCACTAAAGGTGCTGCAAAAAATAAATGTTTTTGGTGTTTCCTCACGATCCAAGGCACCAAGGAAGGCCAGATGACTTCAAAAGCTGCCTTTAGCTATCTGTATAAAGATAATTGAAACCATTCTCATTTAAAATATATTAAAGAAAAAAAAGCTAAACTACCAAATACAGAATAAATAATAATCATTAAAAAGAGAAAACAATCTAGGAAGGCAAGTCCAGGAAGCCACAAGTGTATAAACTCCATGTCTTCACTTTAAATAATAAATTATGAGCCTGATTCACGAGAAAAATCATTGACTCCAGTACATGCAGGGAAAAAACACAGTTTGAATAGTTTAAGGGGAACGATCCAGGCTAATTTTCCCTGACAAAAGATCCTGAGTGACAAAAATCTCAGTTCTTCTCTTCCATGGTGCAACCAGGATCCTTCTCAGGGCAATCCAGTTGGGATGCTCTCATAAGGGGGGAAAATTTGCTCTTTTCCCCAAAAAGTGTTTTCTAGGGAAAAAATGCAGCATAAAGGGACGCCATAGACAACCTGAGAGAAATACACCTCTACATAAAACATCCTTGACAAAAAAAAAAAAAAAAAGAAAAAAAAACAACCACCAAATATGAATAAAAACTGTTCTTCTCAGGGCAAGGGAAAGCTGTCTCAGCAGCATCACTTTTAAAATGGATAAAAGCCCTTCTCAGAGCTGAAGATAAATCAGTGGCACCAGCTTTAACAAAGAGAGAAACCTTACTTAGGGCTAAGAGACAGCAGGAGTGGTAGGAGTACCAGCTGGAACCGAGATGCACATCAAAGAAATTAAAGCCCTATGGCTGAAGAAATTACATGGATACTATAAACTAATAATTTTAAATATTAAAAAACCCTTTTCAGGCTACAGCAAAGATCCAGGTTGTAAGCAGCCAGCCCAAGGTTAGCAAGCACTGAGTGAGCACAGCCCCTCAGAACCAGAGACCTTCACCTTGATGCCTCCCAGGTAACAAAGTGAATTGTTTAATCCCTACTGGTTAAAGACACAGCTTGCTACATCGGTTTGGTTTTCTTTTTTCCCCTTCTCTCTCCCCATGCTTTTTAGTCTCTGTAAAAATCCATTTGTTAATCATACAGCAAAGTTGCACATAATGTTCTGTCTCAGAACAAGGAGTTATACACAGCCTGTGCTTCGCTCTACGCTGAAGCAACAGCTTGGTTTTCAGCATGACTCTGGCTTTTCCCTTGCCCTCCACGCTAGGCTTTAGAGAGTTAAATTTAAGGTCTAATTTTCTTTACTAGCAGAATGTATCTCATTTGCTATCAGTGCATGCAGTAGACTTTTTTGTCAACATGGTAATTCAAGGAGAAAGTCAGGCTCTCTTTGTTACCAGATTTACAATGGTTTCTTAAAAAGACAGCTTGTGTATACCTCCTGCCTCACTAGAATGCTTGCTTGCTTGGTTCCTAACAATGGCTCATTAAATTCAGTCAAACTAGTATGAAACTTACCTTCAAGCAGTTTCACTTGCTGAACCCCATTCTCAAAGGATTTTCTAATCTGCAATTTCTATTTTAGACTTTGAGCAGGAAATTGGAGAGAAAGGAGCACGGAGCACTTTCTGCAGAAACACCCAAACCAAACAATACTTGATGATACCGTTTCAGAGGCAGAATAGATTTGTGTCCCTCCTGTTTTGAAGGCAATCACGCTCACAGCATTTATTCTTAAAGCAGGAGCATTCACCGATCGTTTGGGCTGTAATTAATCTCATTTTGGAAGAGAAACTATAGATTCCAACAAACTTTTTTCTTTTTTATCTTTTTTCCCCCCCTGAAAACTGTTACTTTGCCAGCCTGCACGAGAAGGTTCAAACCATATACAGCTCATTACTGGCTAAACTTTTCATGTACAATTCCCACCTCACCTCCCCAAAAAGCTGAGATTTAGCTGGGCAATGAGCAGCACAAGGACAGAATTGTCCCCTTTCTCCTACAAGTAAGAATAATTCAGACTGGTCAACCTTTATAAGAATCTCTTGCTATACATTACCCTCATTCCCTTCATTATAGAGTACCTTCCTCAGCCTTGGATTTGTGGCCAAAAAACACTCACATATTTCATATGATCAACTAAAAGAAGGAAAAGGTCACAATGAAACCCCTCCAGAAAGATCATAGAATATCCTGAGCTGGAAGGGACCCACAAGGACCATCGAGTCCAACTCCTGGTCCTGTGCAGGACACCCCAAGAGTCCCACCACATGCCTGAGAGCATGGTCCAAATGCTTCTTGAGCTCTGACAGGTGTGGTGAAGATGTTGGGGTTTCGTGACTCTAAATCATTATACATGGGAAATTACATGAGCATATATGTGTGTGTGTGTGTGTGTATTTTATTTTTTTGGAGGAGATGTGCGTGTTTTAATAACCTTTTATAGCCTGACACAGTAGATGATGAAGAATCTGTAGATGGTCACATAGTCACAGAATCACAGAACATACCCAGTTGGAAGGGACGCACAAAGATCATCCAGTCCAACTCCTGGTCCTGCACAGGACCATTCTCAAGAGTCACCCCCTGTGCCCCAGAGGATCATCCAAACCCTCCTGGAGCTCTGGCAGCCTTGGGGCTGTCCCCACTGCCCTGGGGAGCCTGGGCAGTGCCCACCACTCTCTGGGGGAAGAACCTTTCCCTGATATCCACCCTAACCCTGCCCTGACACAACTCCAGGCCGTTCCCTCGGGTCAAAGCCATTGGAAAAGAATCCAAATGCATATTTAAGAGACTGATCTGTTGCTTACTGAAGCATTTTGTAGGAAGAAAATCTACCTTCTATTTTGCTGATTCAATTCTTATTGTTGATGGGGAGTTTTTTTCAGTCCAGCTAAGGTGTCTTAATTAATCCACACCAGCACGGCTGCATCAAGGACAGCCTTTCCCATTCCCTGTTGTTTCCACCAGCCCCTGGACTTTGCATGCAAAGCTGAGCCTGTAAATGTCACTGCACAGCCAAATAGTCCCACGTAACCTCTGTGCCTGTCCCTGTCCTGCCACCAGGAAGGGTCTGCCAGCACCTCCCATCCCTGGGAGCAGCCCATTCCTGCGCTAATACCGGGTTTATATCCCATGGGCAGCTCAGACCACACGTGTAGTAAAGCAAAAGTGCCATCTGGAAGTAATTCCCCGTTATTACTCCTTATCAGGACTGCTGAGGGGTTTTTATTTATCAAGTATAAATGAATCATAGGGCAAACTGATGTGTGCTCATTAAACTATGAAAACTTATTAGGCTATCCTTTTACTGCTCAAAATAGAAGCCTAATAGAGGTAGGCTCGATCACGCTAACCTACAGCATGAATGTGACATGCAAAAGAAGAAATAGAGTGAAATCTGTCTGAGTTATGCCAGGAAATTACATATTCTTCTTAAAGTAAAATAAACACTTGACAAAGCTGTTAATCATCCCTAGTGGAAAGGATTTACAGATTCAATATTAAGATGATGAGCTTCCCACTGGTCTTAGGAGCACTATAGTCAAATGAATCAATTTTCCTCTGAAATCATTTAGATAAAAATTACATTCACACTGAAGAATATGAATGGTTTGAATGCTAAGATGTCACTTTAAAAATGTGTCCTCCCTCCAGTGAGCTCCTATTAGTCCCCAGTTAATATTTAGTATATTTTGAATGAAAAATTCAAAGCCTGGATCTTATATGTAAATATGTATATCTGTAATGTACCATAGAGGCTCACATACCTTTTCCTGTACAGGAACAGTGTTGCATAAACATACATAGTCTGTAGAGCCTGAATTAAAAAAATACACATTTAAGATTGATTTCTAAATATCACTCCTACCCAGACATTTCACATCAAACCACACTAAAGGTCTGCTTCAGAAAAATAAATTTGCACATTAAATAGTAGAAGAATAAAGAATACATATTTATCTTGATTAAGATGATTTTATAAAAGCTCTCGACAATTAAGGTTTGGGCTGGAGTTTCTTTTCAGTAATTTGAAACAATCCTTTGTTGAGAACATATTTGAAAATTTACCTGCAGTTAAAGAGTATCTGGGGACTCCAATGAGAATAAAAAGAAACAAACAATTTTTAGAAGTTACCCATTCAAAGAGAGAGCAAGAGAGAAAGAGGAAAAGAAAGAACAAGGCAGGGAGATTATAGAATTTAATGATTAAGAATGTGTGCAGTGCAGTATAAGTACATTTGTTTCCTTGGAAACAAACTAGTACTGTTGCACTGAAGAAATTTGTAAGCATTAAAAAATTCTGTAATCAGGCCCCAGGAGAACATATTAAATTTTTAAAAAGGGATAAATATTTGACATTCCTGCCCATTTTCTGACTGTACTCCTTGATGGGCCCTGCTGTCAATGGCTGGTGTTCCTGACATGGGAGCAATGGATATGACACGGGAACCTGCACAGCCATGCCCACACTTTTAAATGGCTAATCCATCCAGGAGGATCAACAACTCTGGCGTGGGACAGGCAGATTTAGATCTTTTAAGTAGCAAATAGAAGGCAAAGGCAGCTAAATGCAAATAAAGGGAGACAACCAAGCCTGTAATAAAGAGTCAAAGGGGGAATTATTAAGAAGAGGGTTTAAAACCCCTGCCTAAGTCACCTTTACTTGTAGAACACAGTAGGATGGCTCCCAGGGAGAAGACAGGACAGCAGCAATCCCATTTATGCCAGGTACAAATTACGCCTGTTGGAATTTGATTGATTCAAATAAAACCACAGGTTCTAATCTCTTGAACTTTCCCATTTCACAACCAAACACAACACACTTTTCTTTTCCAAGTGCACAGGAATATCTAGAGGGTTATTTTAAATCAGTTTGGCTAACAAGAACCAAAAGAAGAAAGAAATCAAAAGATATTCCATTTACAAGCTGAAGAAAAGATATCCAGAACATTACATGATACAGTACCAAAAGGGGCTTCAAAAGATCTGTATAGGGACTTTGGACAAGGGCATGGAGTGACAAGGAGGAATAGCTTCAAACTAACAGAGAGCAGGGTTAGATGGGATATTGGGGAGGAATTCTCAGTTGTGAGGGTGAACAGGCCCTGGCACAGGTTGGGCAGAGAAGCTGTGGCTGCCCCTGGATCCCTGGGAGTGTCCAAGGCCAGGTTGGACAGGGCTTGGAGCAACCTGGGCTGGTGGAAGGTGTCCCTTCCCATGGCAGGGGATGGAACTGGATGATCTTTAAGGTCCCTTCCAACTCATTCCATGTTACAATTCTATTATTCTATAAAATATCACTTTGATGAACTGTCCCTTTGCAAATATAAATGACACCCATAAGTTACAAGAACATGTCAATTCTGGTTAGGTGACTATAAAAAACATCTGTTTTTCTGCTCACTTATTGTGTTGCAACCTTAAGCCAGGTAGTAGAGCTATGGCAGAGATGTTGTTTGCCCTGGAAATCCACAGAGCTTTATCTGTCATATTTCCAAACAAATATTCTGTCACAGGGAAAGGTGAGACTATTTGATCATTATAAAGTTGCTCCCTGTCACCAAAAAATCAGGAAAATATGCAATTCAGGACTAAAATTATTAATGCAGTGAGAGCATTTGAGCTTATCCTTATTACACATGAGATTCTAAGATGTGGTGGATGAGGCTTTATTGTTCTGAGGAAATAAAAACTGCCAAAATGATCCCTCAGTTTCTCCTGGATGGAAAAACAAGACATGGGAAGTTATACGGAAAGAAAGTGGTAAAAGTGATTCTAGGTACAGGTTTTTTGTGCAAGTGGAAACCTCCAAATTAGTTTCCAGGAGCAATCTTAGATGTGGAATGGAAGCTCATGCTTTCAGGAGAATTACAGGAATATAAAAAGAAAGGTCCTATTATGCTTCACTCCATCAAAATAAAATCCGAGTTACTTCTTTAACCTCATCACTTAAAGCCAAAGGTTTAAGACTCCAAGTTTTACAGAATTAGAAAAGAGATATTTTGCCTGCTTGGATACTGAACTCATGGCCGGAAATTTGGTGGAGTTTGAAGAAACAGAGAGCAGAGCTCTGAAATCCAAAGGTTTTCAATGGTGCAAAGAGGTGTTGCCAATGTTACCTTTGAAAAGCTCTATTAAGCTTCCCAGCCACCCTGGCATTTGCAAACTGCCCCACTGCAGGCTATGGGACATACTGGGATCCTCCTTGGTTCCAGTGATATTTTCGTTATTTCAACATATTGCATTAATTTCTTTTGACTCTGTGGCTCTCTGCTGCACTTCAATATTTCTAAAGAACCAGAGCAGAAGCAAAGTGTTTTAATACTTTCTATTTAACTACATTAATACTGAAATGCTTCTGTCAAATCAATTCAAATTTGTTAAATATGCCTCTTATTGTCACATAGCAAAAACAAAAGGTATGAGTAATATTTGTGTCTCATAGATAAAATAGATCAAGTTTCAAGAGGAAATTAAACTGTAGCCTACTTTCCTTCCCAAATATATACTTGAAGTCAGGAAATGCTGTGGAAGATCAAGACAAACTTCAGCTACATATGTTGTCTGGGCTTGGCATGGATCGTTTTGTCATGGAATCACAGACTAACCAAGCTTGGAAGGCCCATCTGGAGCCTTTGGTCCAATACCCACTCGAAAAAGGACCAACCTTGGAGCTAGAAAATATTGCCCAGGGCCTCCTCAAGTGGGTTTGGAACATCTCCAAGGATAACCTTCCCTAAGATTCCAACTGGGCCCCTCTCCCAGTACTTGACCAGCCTCAAAGAGAGAAATTTCAAGCTTGATAAAAAATAATGGTGCTTTTTTTAAATTATTTGTTTGCTTTCTGATCCTTAGGCTGATACTTTGATGGGATAAAGAAAGTTCAGATGGACACACTGGCTTTTCTTGTAGCTCATAACAGAAAACAAAGCCCTTTTCTTGGCTGTCTCAGCTCTTAACACAACCCTGCTCTCCGCGTAGGTACAAATGAGCTCAGAGAATCACTGTTCTTGTATTTACAGGGAATTTGAGAGGGAAAAAATCCCATCCAAAACCAAACAGCTTCCCAAATTACACACCTGGCCATCAGACTTGGCTCAGGATTAATTCTTCCACTCTTAGAGAATCTTAATCAGCTGTTCCTCTCCTTCCTGCTTAAAAAGGACTAGTAGGAAAGGTAAATTCCCATTTCTAATGACAAAAGAGATTATAACCCCCTGCTGCCTTCTCAAAGGCAGGTTCCTAATTTCCCATCAGCTAATAAAACATCCCACAAAATACAGCAGAGAGTGTTTTCCATGCAGAAATTAGGGACTTACACAGCTTTTCCATACCAAAACCTTCCCTTGATATCAATACCTGATGCTTTTAGATAAAAGCACATTGATATCCTTGAAATTTTATGACATTTTGTTTTTACCACTTTTATGCAGATTGGCACTTAGATCTTTCCTACCCATCCTGTATGTTCTTTTCCCCAGAATTCCTCATTCTCTGGGTAAATTTGAGACTGGAACCTCAGACTCCTGTGTACTCTGATTATCTCTGGGAAAAGTAAAACTGAGCCAGCTCTAGGGAGAGCTTTTCCTTTGGATCTCTGCAGGGACCGTAGGGTATTGCTCCTTTGATACTATTTTTTTAAGAATCCTCGAGTCTGTATGTGTGCCCTGGAAAGTTTATTGTGATATGACCATGTGGTAATAATATATCAAAGTCCAGCATTAAAATATTTCTGAAACATGAAAAATGGGCTGTTCATAATGCTAAAGAAGGACAAGCAAATTTGCTGACAATGTGGGTAATTTCCTGAAATCAGAGTTCATCTTGTAGCAAACTCATGTTCTGGAGGCAACAGAAACAAGCAAAGCATAAATCACTCACTCTCACACACTATCTCCTCTGTCCTGATAATCACAGGGGTTTGGGATCACAACAAAGCAGACTGTGCCTTGGAAGGATAAAAAGGGCCTCTTTCAATATCCATGGAAAACAATGGAAAGGCTCCCATTGACATGGACTTCCAGGCATGAGTGTTGCATCCACAAGACCTGCAGCGAGTTTGTACCACAAAAGGCATATTGAAACTAGTTATGAAAGTGTACTTTTAACTCTATGCAATGAATACACACGTGCAAGAAAGTCACAAAGCACAAAAAATGGATTTATTAATTTTTCACACCTTGCAAATGTGTTGTGGAAAGTTTCTCCTAATTTAATCAATAGTCTTCTACATTCATTTGAATATTCTGGGTGTTTTAATCCATATATGAGTGTAAATTTGCAGCATAAGTAGTCCCAGTAACTTTGAGAACACATGTATTAAAACTGTGGCCAAATGTACATTCTAAATATATTAATATTTTAGAAATCACTGTGAGGGTATTATATTTGGAAGGGCATTAAAACTCGCTGTACTCTCTGGGCTTTTGCAATTGCATATTTCTAAAGTGACAAGTCTTTCTTACTCTTTATAAGAATTTAAAGCTGCATTGTTTAAAAGTAGTCTCGTTTAAATATAGTCTTATTTCAATGTGTTCTGAAATATTTTACAACTTAAACATCTTTTTTTTTCAGCAAGAAAAGAAAATTTTTTTGGGGGTGGGGGCACATCCACCTACTAAATCACAATCTGGGATTGCATTACCAAAAGAGAAAGAACTCTTTAACACAGGAAAAGTAAGGCTGGGTAGCAAATAAATTAGATACAGACATGAGATAATAGAAAGCACAGTAATCAGAAGGGATGTTTTATTATTACAGGTGGAGATAATGTTGGGAAAAAAGTGTGGGAGAATGCCTTGGGCTTGTTTTAAAACCAACATAAAAATGCAATACCTATGTATTTGTATTAGCATCTTTTTTTAAACTAAAGTTTATTTTTCCCCAATATTTATTTACTCTTCGTGTGCAAAAATAGGTTCTGTTGAAGTATTTAAATGTGCCAAACATTTAGGATTTAACGGGCCCATATCTGAATGTGAGATCATTCTTTTCCTTACACCAGTATTTCCTAAAACCACATAAAAACTTCCCTTGCCATAATCTTCAGTGGCGTCAATAAGAAATGCTCTTACTGACCTGCAGCAGGTTTCTAGATTTTTATTCCCTTCTAGGAAATAGATTAAAAATTCAGGTAAGAATTTTGGTCCCCTCTAAGGTCCCTCTCATTATGATTATTTTCCTGTGAGACTGAAAATGGCCCATCAAAAAGTCTCGCAGGAATTTTTTAAGGTTCCACTTAAATTGCAAGAGGAATTTATATTCAATAATCCTCTACTATTAACCTTTATATTAGAAAGAAATCACTGAAAAAATGTGTAAACGTCCCACAAAAGTTTGATATATGAATTGAACAATTAACCTGCTGCTAATTGAGATAATGATTTAAAGCAAGTAGAACACAAATAAGAATAATTATGCAAGTTATGCAGCTTTTCTTTTGTATTTCTAAATTTAAACTAGAAATTAGACTAATACCCCATAAAGTTCACCATTTTAACCGACAAAAGTCCATGTTAGGAAAAGGAGGTTTAAAAACTGGCTGCATTTTGACCTGTCTTCCACAAGAGATTGTCCATTTTATGAGTGCAAAGACAGAAAGCCCCTTATAACATGAGAAAAATGGTTTTAAAGAGTAGAAAGAGAAGGTAAAATAAAATGTGAATATTAACTATACCCCCCCAATTCCTCCACCCACCCTCCAGCCATTTATAGTCAGTTCATAGCAAGTCCACTGGATTTTTTTATCACACAGTGATAAAATATTTCAGTAGCTTGTAATCTTGTAAGTGGAGATTGTAAAGCCCTTAAAAAGTTGGTACCCAACACAAATTCTACAAAACTGTAATTAAATCAGTACATGTTCTTAAAATAGTTTCTGAAGACACCTTCCAGCAAATTCCTTTTCTAAACCATATTCATATTTGTAATAAGCATAGAATCATAGGATCTTTATTTTCTAATAATACTTTTAAAAGTGGATGTAAGGAGTACAAATGCTGTTAGAACACTCTTTATTTGATTATTCAAATGAATACTTATGCTGATTTTTCTTTTGTTTGGGCAAAATTGCCTAAAAGTACCAGAACCAGACCTAGTTCAGGTAAATGTAAGTGATTTTGCTCATTTAAAGTAAGAATTATACCATATGCTGTGGTTGAAAATAGAATTGCATCATCACCCAGTATCCCACAATGTTGAGGTACAGACACTTTAGATAAATTTTCAAACCATGTAGAGATAAAACATTGGTTTCATTCTAAAAGTCTGTCAGTATAAGCAAGAAAAAAGAACAGAATAAAAACTGATGCCATTAAAGGGTTGCAGGGAAACTTTCCCATACTTGCATCCAGACATGAGAGTTTCTGTAAAGAGAATAATTGGGAATATTCAGAACCCTTTGAAAGGTGTTTTACCAGCTCCCCTCTCATGACCACTTAGGAGGTACCATTTGGTCTCTTGGCTGTAACCAAGATAGAGCTGCCCAAATACTGGGGAAAAAATGTCTTCTGAACCTCACAAAATGATGTTCCTGTCTTTAATTGCTCCACAGTTCTGCTCAATATTCTTAATGTCAGCACTTAATTTTTAAAAGCATCAACATACTCAAGAAATGGGTTTGGAATTAATTAATTACCTCTCTCTAGGTAGCTTATTTTACACAGGTTTATGCAACCAGCCCAGGAAGAGAAAGCAAAAGGGAATTTTTTCACTCAAAATCATCCTCTAACTTTTGGGCACTAAAAAAAAAGTAACTTCTGATGCAAGTCAGATCTCAGATAAGCTGAGCTCAGGAAGCAGAATGGTTTCCTCAGCCTCACAGGTAGCACAACATCAAGTGACAAAACAAATGCCCCAGCCAAAATAAAAGGACTGTAACACCAGGAGGAGAGCTGGGTCATAAGTTACATCCAAACTTCAGAGGAAGTAAAACAACCAAGAAGGAGTTGATAATATTGTCTGATCTCTTTCAAAGGGAAAATTGGAATGGGATGTAGATAGCAATCAGTGCCAAGAGGTTTTCAGCAGCAAGGAAATGCAGACCACCATGTCCTTTCCTCCTTGCCATCTGACTTCACATCCCCCACCAGCAGTCCCTCTTTTTGAACCTTTTCCATGTGAAACTGTTTAATACCTGTGGTGGAGCTCTACATCAGTAGGAGAAATCCAGCAGGACAATTATCTGGTCATTCTCTTGGGCAGCAACACCTCCTTGTCACTAAACTCCAATGCTGAGCCAATGTTTTCATTGTAAAACATACTCCTGGGATTAGAGGAAAAACCCAGCATGGGGGAACTCCCTCAAAATGTATTTCTCAAGCAGACAAAGAGGCTTTACCTCGTTAAGATGCACAGAAGGAGACAGGTAATGTGATTTTCTAGGTATCAGTGAATCACCCTTTACAGAAACATCATGTTCGGGAGGAAAGACAGGCAGGTAGTGGCAAAGGAAGGGGTTAAATTTCTCCTGCCAAACCAGGAAATGCAGTGTATAAAGCTAAATTTGAAGGAATATACTTGTTTTAAACCTTTAGGCATAATACTCTGGTTGAGTAGGGGAAAAAACAGCACCATTGATATGCTGATCACTGTAACAATACAGAGCACAGAGACAATTGAGAACTTTACTCCTACATCTGATTTAGGGCATTGTTGAATAGCAGTTGTTGGAATTTATACAAATAACTATTCTTCTAGTCTGTGTTTGTGATATTTTATTAATCTTTCTACTATTACTATTATTATTAATAATACAGGAGTGCTGTTTTTGCAAAGCTGCATTGTGTTGTCGCAGACATTTGTGCTTTGAAGAATTTCCTTTCAAAATTATAAAATATTTATACAATAAATCATCAGATGATTTAAAATTAAATCATTCTGGTTGTATTTATGTTCATGAATCAAATGTGACTTTTCTCGCTTTACATAGGTCTGTGCTGTTTTCAACCTCAACCTTTGCAAGTGACATTTTCATTTAGAATCTTATCATTTCATAATTATTACCTTTCAGAACTCCTAGGGAGAGAACAAAAGCTTCCTCTTTGTATTTCCATTGTTATGTTTCTTTGAAGAACAAATTAAATTTCAATCCCAGCCAAAACAAACTTTTAAAGTACAAAATAAATTAGAAATTACATGAAAAAAATAGCAAGCTGTGAAAGCTTGATGCAGCCTCTTGGGCCCAGGTATATTCTAGATAATTTATTGCTGTGTTTTCTTTGTTTAATCAGTAGACCAAGCTCAGCCTAAGGAAACATGGCAAACACTCACTGAAGTTGATCTGAGCTTCTCTAAGCTGACACCAGGACTCTTGTGATATTAATAAATGAGAAGGGCTCATTTACACCCCCAGGGTGATTATTTACTATATTTCAGATTATTGTTACATTTTAATTGTCCTCTGAGCTGTTCAAAGAGGAGATATCTGATTATTTCTCAGCGCCCTTGCAAAATGTGGAGCCACACTCTATAAAACACCATATTTACACGGTTGCTACTAATGGTGATTCTTATTACCATCAGACTCTTTTAATTTCACTCCAGTAGGCAGAATATTCTTTTTTGTAGGTAAATGTCGTGACTCAGATTCATAGAAAAGGCACAATTGCAATTAGCAGCAAGAGTAAAACGAAGCAAACAGAATATCTGCAGGCCTGGAAGGCACTTTTGCTTTTTCAGGGAAATTTCACTTTTAATTAAGGAAACAAACAAACTTTGCACTATCAGACTGGGAGAGAAAGGAAACAATAATAATAATAAAAAAAAGAACCACATCAGCCTGGAAGTAGGAGGAGGGGGGAGAAATCAAGGGACCTGGAGAGTGTTCAACTCCCAGCAAGGAACAGGGATGTAAGTGGCTCCTGGCAGCCCCGTCCGGATGAAGAGCCGGGGCGGCAGCACTCGAAGCCTGGCAGAGAGCGCGGCGTTGATGGGAAGGAGCAAGAGAGCCACTCACCTAATAAAACAGTGACACCTGGGTGATGCAGAGCCCTCCTGCCCTCTTCCCCCAGCCCTGGCATCCTGGGTTCTCCAGCACACGGGAATAGTTCACGAGGGATTCACTACCACGCTGGAGAAGAAGCGAGGAGGTCATGGCAGTGCTGATGGGGCCACACGCGCGGATCCCTGAGCTCCAAATGGACCCGGCGCCTGCTCTGATTAAAACTTGTAAGCCCATCGTGTTTTAACGTGAGCTGAGCTGCCAAGGTTTTCTGAAATTCACCCATTTCCAAGTTAAAAGTAGCAGAGCGGTCCAAAATTATGAGCAAAACAGAATAAAAAAAAATATTTCATTTGGACTCCAGAAAAATAATTTATTGAAAATAAACATTGCAAATCTATTTTATTTCCCCCCGGAGCCTTGCAAAGAGAACCAATATTCTGCTGATATATTTTGTGTAGGACCACAGCTATACATTAATGTGGGTGATTTAAGGTGCAGTGGTGCCTAAATGCCCTCGAGGGGCAAAGTGGTCAATGTTGTAACCCTGGCAGAGCTGGGACAGTGAGGGGACACTGAAACACTGAACCCTCTAGGCTTGGAAAGGATTGGGGTTTGGACTCCTTCATTTTTGATGTCTCCAACCAACCCTGAGCACCTCCAGTTTCTTGGTTTTAAAGAGACCACTTTTTCCAATCCATGCCCATCCTAAATTACCACCTCAGTGTCCCATAGCACCTCTGCCTTTCAAAGCAACCTTTCATTTTTTCCATGTTTTTTCAATTCAAATTAGTTTTTTCAACCCTAAGATTTTTGCCTACTGTAAGCATCAGGCACAAGCCCAGTATTACTGTGCTATAAATGACATGGGAAACTGTCCCAAATCATGTCAGCCAGGGACATAAACAACTTAATTTTTAATCCTTTCCAGTGATATCACTGTTTCAGGAGGGAACAAGAATAAGATATTATTTCAGTCATTTGATCTTCTTATTTTGGATATACACTGGATTACTTAGGGGGGGTTTAATCCAATTAGGATTGCCTCTTTCAGCCTAGGTAAAATCCAATGGAGAGATCCTACTCAGTGAAGGACGTAGCTCACCCTAAGTAGAGGGAGAAACTGGCTCATCAGTATTCCTCACATACAATTTAAATGGTGCTACTCTTATTTTTCCTGTTCCTGCTTTTCAGAAAAAACGGTTTTGTTTTTTTTTTCTTTTTTTTTTCCCAGAGAATAAAATGTAAATCTACTGCCATCAACTTTCTGTTATTCTGAATAGCTAAGAAGTAAACCACCTGGTATTTTTCTTCAGCCTCTATATATGCATATGCAAATCCAACAGCTTCACTATCTGCCAAACTATTTACCAAGTTTGTCAGGGAAACTGCCTCTGAAACAATCTTCTTTTAAAATAATATCCTATGATTCTAAATTCTTCCTTTGAACGCTATTTTTGTCTCTCCGAGCACATTCACCCTCGCAGTCTGACTGCTTGTTAAGAAAAAAACAACAAGAAAAACACTGAAATCTCACTGTTGGCCTATGTTCTAGTGCCAGTGTTCAAACATCAGGATCCCAACAGTATCCCAGCGCCTGAAAAACATCTCCTTTTCTTTGAAATCTGCCCGGGTTGCGGATGAGGAATTGCCAGTAGAAATTACAACATTTGCCATGACTGAGATGGGGTGGGTTTTCGCATTTGGATTGAATGAAACCATGGAAAATGTTGTTAGTAACAACTCCAACGTTATAAAAAATCACCAAGTGACAGATTTCGAGATTAAAAGGAAATATTAAAAATCCCCTTCAATATTTAAAGCTTACTTAACTAGTAGCACTTCACTTGACACTGACTCGTGTCATTTTCTTTCATTCCTCTTTTGATCCATGCAAAGCAGTTACACGATTGCAAATATCTTATCATGTCACCTTCTCATATGGATATGAGATGAAAGAATATTATCTCGAGCTCAGTGATAAGTCCTGAACCAAAACTACGGGTGGAATCTGCACGATCTGATGCAAAACGGGAGCAGGGAGGCGGCTCTGGGCATTTTTTTCCCCTGATATTCCCTCTAGAAGATAGTTGAGAAAAAGGGTCTTATTTTAATAGGTTATTCAAGGCTCCTAATTAACCACTGAGATTTTACACCAGTTTAGCTGAGCTTTTTGTCAAGGCACGGGGATCATTCAGAACACTTTTATTTGCATGGTTACGAAGTGGCAAACCATCGATACGCCTTCACCTCTCATTTTAAACACGCAAAGGGCATCAAAAGGCCTATTAACATGAAATAAAATTGGCTCTCATCTGTTTTATTTTAAAGGGACTCTTCCCTCCCCCCTTTTCTCCCCCCCCTCCCCCTTTCTTTATTTAGGGAACTGGGTTCCTTTCCCATACTTGGTATGTAGTACATCTTTTTTTCTCAGAGTTAATTCTCCAAGTCTGGTCTGTCAGCCAGTATAAACAACACTTGATGAATGAGACTCAAGGTGTTTAGTCACCTGAAGCAGCTGTTTGAAGTAACTCTACACACAGCCTGAGGCCCGTGTTTTCACAGCTGTGGGAACTCTTCAAAAGCTTTTCCTCTTGGCCTGCTTCTTTGCTGTGGCTTTAGACTCTTAGTGCAAAATCTGGACAATTTCAAAAGGGCACAATGAAACTAGAGACAGCAATTTTTGATGATTTCGAGCCAAAAAAAGGGCCTAGAATAAATAAATGAAGTACATTTGAAAGTGCTTTACCTAGGTGGGCTATATATCTAAGAATTGCTCGCTCTCCATGTGCCCATGCTGTCACTTAAAAGGGGACACAGGGGGTTCAAGCCCTGCTCTCTGTTTACAAGTATTTTCACTTTCTTCTCTGATACAGTTAAAACTAAATATTTATTGGCCTGGAAATACAGGTACCTGAAATAAACTCCACAAGTTTTTCTAAGTTGGAAAGCTCTCCAAACTCATAAATAGACCTGCAATGATTAGTGATCTGTGCTCCCTGCTGGGAAGCTTTGGAGAATTGGCCTCGTGGAGGTTGTATGATTGCTTCTCCTGGCTCCAAGTCTGTGCCTTAGTGATATGCCTCACTGTATCCATGTAGGTAGCCAAAGTAGTGATGAGCCTGAATAAAAAAAATAATAATAAAAAAAAAAATTGAGCAAGGCACTGAGCTGGCAGGGAAATTACAGTTTTGCAAATGCAGGACCCAATCATGCAGCTGGGCTGAAATATTATATGCAGAATGAGGTCATGGATAGGAAAATGGATTTTATTTGGAGGTGGGAGTGGACTGCAAGCCTAAAGCATGATGATGATGAATTTGCTGGAAAATCCTGAGCGATAAAGGGCCAGGTTTTACCTCCCCTATGATGAGCAGCACCGTCGCCCTCGAAGGAACTGCTGCCAGCACATGAGGCTCCTCGTGGACTCAGACAGACATTGCTCAACACTCTGAGTAACAATGGTGCCATCAGAGCAGCCCAAGAAGGTGAGCACCCCACGGGAAAGGGAGATGGAAAATGAATTCAGCAAAGCGTTGACGTGAGCACCAGAAAGGGATGTGAGTCGCCAGATTTAATTGGTGAGGTTGTGTCAGGTGGATGCTTAATTCTCTGAATAATGCTTTCCATTTCTAAGTTCATCCAAACAAGGAAACACAGATACATCAAATCTCGACTTTCCAGCGTGTCCAACAAAAGGCATCAGGAAGTTTGCCAGAGAAAGAGTAAGGATAGGACAAGCTACTCCTGAGACAGTAGAGCAAACATGCCCCAGCCGTAGCTGTTTTAACACCACATGCCTCCCACACATTACTCCATAAATCCTTCTTTTCTTCCCTCTCATTTTCTCCAGTTTACAAAAATTCTCATGTTAACAGAAAACGTTTAGTTTAAATTGATCCTCAGCCATCCTTGGCATGTATTACACATGCTCACTCTTTTATGTTTTATAGCTTATGTCATCCTGTATTTATCATTTAGTTCAGGCCTTATATTTTTGGCTTGCTGTTACCCCTTATCAGATGATAAAATGTTCCCCAGGGAGGGAGAGAATTTTTATGAATTATGATGATAGCATAGAAAATGAATGATTTATTGGCACTATAGTCAGCCTATACATGGAACTGTGTTCTTCAAAAGTTTATAGAATTACAGAATCCTAGAATAGCTTGGGTTGGAAGGGACCTTAAGGATTATCCAGTTCCAGCTCCCCTGCCATGGGCTGGGAGGGTCCACAGGAAAAAGGTGTGTGTGCTGGCACTGGTACTCCCAGGGAAGGAAATTCCCTGAGGACAGAGTGACCCTGTGGTGACAAGGACAGTGGTGCTGCCTGGTCAGAGGCTTAGGAGGAGACTGGGCTATCCTGGAATCTCTGCAAAAATCTGCTTGTGCCTTCATGGCTTGTACTTTCCTGTGTCAGAAGGTGGAGAGGTTTCCAGATGCTTTGAAAACAGCAGGCCATAAATATTTGCAGGATAGGTAATCAGGATTTGAACACAAATAAGTCTTCTTAAATGTCTTCTATGCCATTGCCCATACCTGCATGCCCACAGGTCTCTGTATTTTGTAATGATACTCAGGGTTAACTGGTCCAAACTATGTCCTGGTCATTGCCTTCACCCTCCTAACCTTCTCCCACCCAATTCTCCCTCTTGACCTACTCCTGAGAGAATTCCAGCAGCCAACACCAAAGCACATCTCGTACTACCAGAGGCACAGCTGGGCTGGTCACTTCTCTGCAAAAACATGACATAAATACTGACCCTGGTCACCGTACACGTCAAACTTTGCTAATGAACCACGACAACATTCAAAATAAATAGCCAAACCTGCTGCTGAACAGCGTTTTGCAACCCTTTCCACTGCACACTCATGACAATTATGTATATAGAGGCTTGTTGTTTTCCACCTCAGCAGCCAATTAAATAAGAAGAAAAGTTTTAGGTAACTAAAGATGTTTGCTTAACTTAAACTAGAAAAGTAGTTTATGTTGCCAAAGCCTGGAGCTACAAAACCAGCCCAGAAGTACCCAGGGGACTGTTCTTAGACAGGTATTCCAAGACAAGAAATAGATTAATTTTAACTTTTTAGGTAAATCCTGTTAAAGTAAGCAAGGGCTTTTAGGCAGCATCAATCTGCTAGAACCAGATCTACCTTTTGGTCTGCTCCTCATAGGATAATTCCTCAACCTTTGTGTAATAAACAACCAACTCTGAAAACAGACACAGGTTTTTGTCATTGTCATGTTGCCCTCGAGGGGTGATTCCTAGGCAAGCACCACAGCCAAGGAGGATGCCAGCTGAATGACATGACGTGGACTTCACTTGTCCATCATCTCGGAGCCCCTTTGGGACAGCCAGCCCAAAGAGTGACTTACCCTTTGTGCTGGAATAAGTTTAAATGGATATAGGATTTTAAGGCTTATTTTTTAAGGGAGAAGCTAAAGATTCATGACAAAATCCTAAGCCCAATATGAACAGTAAGGTAAACATTGCCTGGCATACAGGGTAGCATTTTATGAGTTCCTTCTCACTAAAAGTGGCAGCATTTATGACACAATTTAAGTACAACACATTCAACAGGTCACCTGTGCAATGTGAGGCTTATGGGATCCATTTGCTGTGACAGAGCAATGCCCCTCCAGCCTCATCAGATGGATCATTTTTGGGGTGATTTTATAGGGTTTTTAGATGAAAAGAATGAAATCTGTGAGGATTGACTTTAAAAGAATAAAATACTTTTGTTATGCAATATTATACCCCCATTAAGCCATGTTCAAAATTGTTGGATGTCAAGGTAATGGGAACTATATATAGAAATGCCATTTTATCCTTAAAGAAGTTAAATACATTAAGTTTTATGTGATGAGATGTTAAAAGTAAAAATTGTTAAGAGAACATTAGTCCACATATGCACGTAAATAGTTTTATGGAGATATCCTGTTGGAGATGATGGGTTCCTTATGAGCAACAGCTCCTGAGCAAAAGGTTCCCTATCCTGTAAATACATAAATGTGAGACACAGCTGGGAAATCTGCCCCCAGGCAAGGCTTCAGGTGAGTAAAATGAGCAGCCAGAATTTGGGGAGCAGAATCCAGGAAGACCTATCAGTGCCTTTGCTGTAATGGCCCAGTAAGAGAAATGGAGGGGGAAAAAACAGAGAGAGAAAGACAGGGAAGGAAAAAAAAGAAAAAGAAAGAAAAGGCGGGGGGGGGGAAAGCAAAAGGACACAATTTACTGCCTAACTTCTAAAAATGTGTGTAATATTTCAGGCTGAACACGTATGTGTACATATATATCTCTCTATATAACATGGTGGTTATTAGAGACACTACAGAGCAAGTTTTTTCTTCTATCTGTGTCTAAAACATTTTCCCAGGTTAAGTACAATTCCCATGGCCATCATAACCATTCATCTGGCTCTCAGGCTGGATAGTGGTACTGTGCGTTGTATTTGGCTGTGAACACCAGAGCACCCAGCGATTTCCTTTTCCATGACATTGCTGAGAAACAAATACTGGATCTGATTCACATCCAGCCACAAATATGAATCAAAACCCAATACAAAATTGGACACACACTGGAAATTTGATAACTTGTGAATATGAATTTACTCCTGTAGTTGCTGAGCTGCTGGTGGAAATCTGGAGCATGCTTGGAATTACAATTTCTGCTGTCCAAAAACGTGCATAGTTTGTTCCCTGTAATCGTGTTTCTGATGAAGTCAAAGACAGAAATCCCACAGAAAGAGCTGGGAAGGAAGGACTTTGTTTTAAAGACACACGCTTTATGGAACCTTTCCTACTGGCTGTCCTTCCAGTGTAAAATATGAGTCAGCCTAATCCCTTTCTTCTTCTGTACATTAATAGAGACTTGAAAAAAGTGGTTATGATTTTTATAAATTGGAATGAAGTGGCCTCTGTTTTCCAACACTTGCCAAAGCATATGGGGTCAAACCAAAACAGTCACCCACACCGACCAGTTACATGTCTTATTTAAACAATAAATTAGTGTCAGAGTTTCCAGTAATTAATTTCTCTACCAATTTACATATTTCATTCCTTTCATTTTATTTTTTCTTTTCTTTCATGTTTTGAAACTGTAACACAGCTAACATCTATTTAAAGCAACCTCCCCTGCCCAGTGATTGATGTTAGATACAACAATTACAATGCCAGTACTAGGGATAATTCCTTGCAGATGTTGTCAAATTACAGGTTAAATGAGGAAAAAAGTTCCTTTCTTCCGGCCACCCACTCTAGTTCTCTTGAAATAGGTGCATATACTGTATATCCTGTGCTGTAGGTGCAGTAATTCCCCTCTCAGTCACTCATCTGGTTTAAATGACTTCCATTTGCCATTTCAAAGGATGACAGAACACTGTGTTCGGATTGTTTTGCAGGTACCAAAAACGCAGTAACTCTGCTTTGTATTTTAGCTGGCAAAGAGAAGCGAGCTTGACCTGGCAGTGCTGTGCTGGTTTTCCCTTTAATATAAATAACATTTGCCATTGTGAAGGAAAAAAGAAGAGAAAAGGGAGGGGAGTGAGGTTAGATTGTTTTAACCCTTCGTAAACCTTTCCTCTCTTTGAGATAAAACAGGATCCTTGTCTTCATGTTATAATCATAACAGTATGTATTTCGTGTTGACAGCAGGAAGATTGAGAATGGGTCCTGTCTGGCTCTGTAGTTTGGGGAGAGGTGATGAAACTTCTCCATTACCCAGCCCTTGTAGCAGGAGCTGCACAGTGACATTCCCGGAGCGCAGGGGAGGGAAGGTAATGCACCAGAAAGAGAATATGGAAAAAATCAAGGAGAAATTGAAAAACTGGCTCTGCCTGCCCTTTTGTGCAGCCGGTATCGTGCTGTGCTCAGGAGGGGAGCAGACTCTGCCTCTCCTCAGCTCAGCCACAGAACCTGCAGGGCTGGTACAACCCCAGGCTACGCTCGGTGGTGGCACGTGGTGGGACATCAAGGTGGACAAGGCCACCTGGCACCAGTCCCAGGCATGTATTGGATTTGTGTGGCCAGGTTTTGGCAGCAAGGGGCTACAGGGGCTTCTTGTGTGGCTGCTGTGAGAAGTTCCTAGAAGTGGAAGCTGGAGCAGGTTTGCTAGCAGGATTTGTGACCTCATAGGGGACTAACACTGGAGCAGTTCCTGAAGGATTGACGCCATAGAAGGGACACTGGAGCAGTTTGTGCAGAATTGCAGCCCCCAGGAAGGATTTATATTGAAGTTCATAGAGTACCATCTCCCAGAGGAGAGACCCCCCATTGGAGCAGGGGAGGAGGAGTCCAATCCCCAAGGAGGAAGGAGAACAGAGACAATGTGTGATGAACTGACCGCAGCCCCCATTCCCTGTCCCACTGCACTGCTGAGGGGAGGAGGGAGAGAAAACTGGGGATGAATTAAGCCCAGGAAGTGGGAGGTGTGGGCGAAAGGCATTTTTAGAGTTATTTTTTATTTCTCATTACCCTACTGTGATTAGTTTGGTGACAAATTAAACCAGTTTCTCCAAGACGAGTCTGTTCTGCCCATACAGCAACTGGTGCGCAAACTCTCCCTGTCCTTATCTTGTCCCATGAGCCTTTTGTCATTTTTCTGTCCCCTGCCCAGCTGAGGAGGGCAGTGACAGAGCAGGTACCCTTCATCCAGCCAAGGTCAGCCCACCACACCTGGGAAGTGCCTCAGTTCTCTCACCTGAAATTAATGGGATGAAAGGAGAGCAGGTGAAAAGACGAAATGTGCCCCAGGCAGCACCAGGCACAGAGACCCCCCATGCAGGACAATGGCACAGATACACCCCAGTGTCTCCAAGCAGACTCTGGAGCTGCTTCTCCATTCCCAGTGCCAAGTTCTTGCAGGCAATGCCATGCTCAGGCCCTAAGGCTTGGAATGGGATTTCCATTTTAATTCTTTTCCTACATATGTCAGGCTGCAATCACTTCTTGCAGTGCACAGGGAAGAATTCTGGCCAAAAGAAGGAAAACAAGAACAATTTACAAATAGAAGTTGAAGCAGAGGACGGAAAAGCCAGGCTCTCATACATCACTCTTGGCCAAGGCAGTGGCTTGCTGTGTGGCCTCACCCTCACTGCATCCTCCTTCCATGTCTGATTTACAACAGCACGTACAGTAAACCCACTGAGAACAATTGCCAGGTAGGACAGGAAGACAGACCCATAAATACCTGTAATAAATTGATATTGCTGTGGCCAAAATGATCGAGAAAGGATGGAAACGCATTGCCAGTTATTTGGGTGATGGTGAACATCCACACTGCCAATTTGTAATATCATCTGTTTTGTAACAAACCCCTCAGAGGCATCTGCACAACTGTGTGTAAGGTAACTGTTGCATGCTATTCCCTAAATGATTATATGCTCCAAATATTCACTAATTATTCCCTCTCTTTGCTTTAAATCTCCACCCCAGGACTCTTCCTCCTCCTGGCCACTCCATCATGCGTCTTGAGGCATCGCCCCACAACGAAGAGGTCCATTTATTTTTAACCTCCTAAGTTTAATAATTTTCTTGAGTGAGCTGCAGGGTGGTTTGTGAGGAGTGAAGGCACAAGCATGTGACTTGTGTGCTGAGCCTCAGCGTCTTGGCTTTCGAGTGAAAAGCACAGCTTGCTGATGAAGTTTGTGGTTTTCCTGTTTGTTGTCTGGAAAAAGAAGAAAAGCCTCTGGAGGTGCCAATGGGCAAAGTGTGGCGGGGGGAAAGGTAAAAAAATAAGAGAGAAGATTTATTTCTAAAGAATTAAGATGCTGAAAGAGTTGAAGAGGTTGCAGTGTCCTAAATGGAATAGAATCAGAGATTCTGCTCTCTGAAGCACAATCTTAAGGTTTATACAGTATTTGACCTACGTGCAATGGTCATGGAAGATGCAAATGTGGCTCCTAGAAACTAAAGGGTTTTGGTCTGCCCCAAACTGAAGCCAAAGAGCCTTTGCATGTAAGAATGTTTAAAGCTCTCCAACAGCTTCTGCCCAGCCAAACAGGCAGTTTCTGTAAAAGGATCAAGAGCTTCCTGCCAGCCTCCCTCCCTCTGTTTTCTTTTATTATACACTTTTGCCACATTAAGTGAGTTTAAAAGCAAAGGGTTTGCTTTCCTGGTAAAAGAGGGTGGACAGGATTGTGAAACATGAAGGACGTCTAATCTATGACTTTCAGGGGTGTAGGATGTGCAAGGCTTGGTTAAGAAATTGGTCACAGAGTGTATATTCTCTCCTGCGAACAGACTCTCCCAATCCGGTCATTCTTTAGTGCATTCTTAAAAAAAAAATTAAAAAAAGTAATTATTAACACATTACTGATTTTATTCATGGTATAAATTAAACACAACAGTTGCAAAATGCTACTGAGAGCACACTGCAAACTTAAGAGAATCCACAAGCAGCAGTGGCATAAATATTTCAAGGGTAACTTGAAATTTTGCTCATACACCTTGACAGCTTCCAAACTAAAGTTTGTTGCCACTGTTTTTGCCAAAGAAACTCACCAGTCCACAAAAAAAGGAAGCGTGAGAAGACCAGAAATGTATCACTCACAGCGAGAAAATAAAGATTTCTCAGCTGATAGAGGAAATAAATTAATATATGCTGATATTACATCCCAAGCCTGCAAACAGGTGGATTCCTGCCCTGAAGCCCAGCTCGGCAGATAAGCTCAAGCTCTGTCTGTACATTCAATAATATATTTGCAGCTGTTTGTATAAAGGATGCATTCCATAATATTTTTGTTGGCAGCTTCTCAATATTGATTTTCAATGGCAATAATTTTGAAGCCTTGACTGTGTCAAAATAAACCCCAACCTTCTCCATGATGTTAAAATTAAGAAACCAACACTGTCATGTTAACAGTGTAGCTGTGTTTAGATAAAGTCATTTCCTTATATGAATTTATGGCAGAATTTATACTGCTATCTACAAATAGATATCAATAGTTAAAGAGGTTTTATAGTATTCGGACCTTCACTGGATTATGCAGGTTTAAAAGGCTCTGGAAAATGGATGAACTATCTGAGCTGAACAACTTTCCACTTGTAAAAATGCTTCTCGAGGTAGAGAGGACTCAGATTTAATACTTAGTCTTGCCTGTTTAAGCACATGCTCAAATGTGGCTGGGTTTTTCATCTTTTAATCCTGACAGAACAATGCAGTCTCCTCAGAGCCAATGCTAAATGAAAAAATGACAGACATATCTTATTAGGGAAGATAATTTAAATAATACTTATTTTTAATGCTTCACTTAAGCAATACTATTTTATGCCTTCAAATACATACAAAACTCTTCCCTTTCTCTTGTTGATTTATGTTGCAACTCGCACTGCAAAGATTCTTATAAAAATAAGATTTGGAGATGATTTAAGTCCCTAACATGTTGTAAGAGCTCTATTATATATCCCCCAAACACGGTGTGATGGATCTTATTTCTATTCTATGCTTCCCTCTTCACAAGCATAATTTCCATTTGCCAGATAGCACCTCAGATAAAAGCTCTAAAATAAAAATAAACTTCTACACCAAATGCTTTGAAAAGGATAATTTATCTTATAGAATAGTCGGGAACCTGGAGAATAATCTGTGAGTGATACAAATAATAGAAAATTTCCTAAATAACTTTTTCTCCTGGTAAGCTTCCAAGCAAGTAATTCACAAAATATGACTTTCTTCATTGGAGAGGTTATAAAAATTTGTTTGCTGGAGGTAGAGAAGAAAATGTAATTAAAGGCTAAATTCAAGCTCACATTTCATTTTAACTAAAAGAATATGTGTGATTTGGATATAAGTCACCTAGGCACTTCCTTTTTTTCTTTTTTTTTTTTTTAATTTTTTTAAGGCAGTGCACATTGTCAGCAAATGGGATTATCCAATAGCAGAAGTACATCTGGCTGAGCTGACTATGCCAGGTAGCCTTAAATAGAAACTCTGCAGCACTTAACTGTGTTGCAATGCTGGGTTTTGCTGGTAATACTTATCAAAAGTTCCCCTTTGTAGCATTTCTATAAAAAATAAAAAGGGAAGAGGTGAAATGAAAATATAAAGCTTGTTGGGGTTTTTTGTATTTTATAAAAATAAAAAAAAATCCCTTTGCAGTTGGAAATGCTTACAAAGGCACATATAAAATACAGCAACTCCAGTTATTTTTAACTGCATATGGTCTACATAAAATGAATCTATAGATCATGGAAGGTATAATGAAGGCAAGTTAAAGAGCCTGGAAATTCGAGTACTTTAGCTAATCTTGAATTTATAATGTCTTCAGGTAATACTTCAACATTCAAAGGACAAACAAAATTTTCTCTATTATTGGTCGCAAAAGAAAATACTAATTTGTTCCCTTGATAATTATTTTAATTATAAGAGTGAGACGCTCCTCTCAGACACATTGCACACATGACCTTACATCAGTTCTGACTTTTCTTTGCACAGAAGTTGATTTGATGAGACATATTGTGGATATTTGCACTGTCTGCTACGTTTTAGATCAAAATCAAGTTCTGGATCCTCAGTTCCTTACAAGTCACTTTTAAACTGAGACAAAGCATTACGTTCTGGGGCTAAGCACTTAACTTAAAAAACCCTCCTCTCCCCAAAGGCAAGTACTGCATGAAAATCAATTAAACCCCAAATTTTGCTGGCCGGCTATTCTGAATATATAAATAGGCCGTTTCATGTGAAGAGAAGGGACCTGAAACTTTGCTTCTAGTCTTTGACAAGTCTTGGGAATGCCTTTTTTGTCCTTTCTCAAGTGAATTTAACTTCATTCTGTCTTCATTATTTCAGCAAGGTTATGCATGAAACAAGCTACTATATAATATGAATAAAAATGGCAGAATCTCACCCAAGTGAATTACCAGAGGGGAAAAAAAAAAAAGGACTTGGAAAAGACAGTGCACCAAGGAAGCATGTTTGAACAGATGTGCCATCACATGCCCATAATTCATTTGCAAGCTAGACCATTTCTCCACACTTTTAAAGTCAATTGTGTATTTTGAACTGTTACATCAACTATATGTTTGAATTTTCAATTTGGAACGAATGCATCAATGTCAGAGAGAGCCACCTATTCAGGAAACTCCTTTTGCAAGAACTCACTCTTTGAACACAGAAGAATTATATTTTTGGCACAGGAATTCAACGTTGTGAGGTTAAACCCTCCTAACTGTTGCCTGCGCTGATGCACCTTGGGGTTTTTAACCTTAGATACTTTAACTTAAAGCTTGCTGGGAGTTGTGTAAACTAAAACTATGATCTTTACCCATTTTCCCAGTTATTTCCCCTTCAAATATTCCCTTTTCTCTGATCCCGAAGCCAAGGACTAAAAATATGCTTGTATAGAAATAGTAGCAATGATGACCTTGGCTTGTGCTTTGGCCTGTCATATCCCAGGTGGCACCAAAGAACTTCAGTGAAGGTGAGCTGAAGGGCATCTCTGCTTTCTCTAAGAGTTCAATAAGTTTTGCCAGAGCCACACAGAGACCACACAGTGCAGCACACCCACTCTCAAAGTATAGATTATTGATCAAACTCTTGCTGGCTGAAAGTTTAAGTAAATGCCTGGTACAGCTTCTTCTTGGTGCTACGACAGGGGTTTTTCTAGCACATGGTAGGAGAGAGATGAGTGCACAATTCCCACAGAATCCAGGTGTGACCTGGGAATTGAGCTCTGCTGGGGACCAGAGGGGACAGCACGTTCCTCGTGTGGTGGCTCAGAGCACTCACAGGGTCACAGAATCATTAGGGTTGGAAAAGGACTCTGAGACTGAATCCAGCTGTTCCCCCAGACTGCCAAACCACATCCTCAAGTGCCACATCCACACAGCTTTCAAATCCCTCCAGGGCTGGGGACTTCACCACTGCCCTGGGCACCCTTTTGGTGAGGAAATTTCCAATATCCAAAGTAAACTTGCCCTGTTCCAGCCTGAGGCCGTTCCCTCTCCTCCTGTCCCTGTTCCCCAGGAGCAGAGCCCAAACCCCTCTAGCTCCCTTCTCCTGTCAGGGAGTTGCAGAGAGTGAGAAGGTCCCCCCTGAGCCTCCTTTTCTCCAGGCTGAGCCCCTCAGCTCCCTCAGCTGCTCCTCACAGGAGCTCCAGCCCCTTCCTCAGCTCCCTTTGCCCTTCTCTGGACACGCTCCAGCCCCTCTATGTCTTTCACTGAGGGGCCCAAACCTGAAGCCAGTATTCAGCTTTACAGAGCAGTTAACTAACTCAAATTTAGTGATCACATTCAGAAGAGGTGGCATCTCATGACTGTAAATTTGGGGATGGCCAACACTGACATTAGAAAACCTGGGCTATTAACCCTTTGTGGACTGGAAACATGCACATAGCTAGAAGATGTCTCTTCACTCAGGAGGATGGTGTGTTTCCTGCTATACAGTCAGCCTTATTTCAGAGCCATGGCATGTTAAGTCCATCTGAACTGGACATTTCTCCTGGTTTGTGAGCCTGAAATATCAGGATTCTGACAGCTAAATGAGAAGAAGAGATGTCAACAGAACTTGTCCTGCAGCATAGGTTGATGCTTTCCTCAAGCTTCTTCATTCACCTCTTATATGCTTTAAATCACAAAAATTGGTTTTTAAAATGTGGGCCCAGTGTTTTTGTAAGTGCTATAATGATCCCACAACCTGAAGTTAGACTGAGAAGCTGAACTCGGTTTTCATAGGGAAATAGGTAATATGGCTAAACTTCCATAAAATACTTCTGCCTCAATTCAGACTTCTCCATGGGTGACAGTGACAGAAACCTGACAACAGCAGTGTAACACATGAGTCAGAGAAGGGGGAAAATTTGACCACAGAAACTGGTGCAAAGCTGTTTTTGTGTGAAGGAAAGGCACTGAATACCTCCTGGCTCTGCAGAGGAGGAGTAGGAAGGATCTTGGCCTCCAAAGTCTGGTCCACAGGTCTTCCCCACAGCTAACCAGGTGCATTTCAGATCTGTCTACCTTAGATGGGGCTCTGAGTCACCCTGGCTTGGTGCTGCATCTGTGCCTGCACAGGCTCTGGGTGCTTTGAGGCTGTATCTGTTCCTCTCTTCCAGGCAGGGCATCACAAAATCAGAACTATCAGGTAGGATACAAAGCAGGAGAGGATGGAGATGAGTCACAGCAGAACTAATAAAACCCATTAGCTTCTGAATCCAGGGGAAACAGGGTCAGATAAGGGGAAGAAAAGTTTAACTCATTACTTCCCCACCTCCCATAACTCATCATCCAGACCTTTAAGTCTACCACAGCAGCCAAAAAAAGGACAAGAACCACACTGAGACCTGGATGGTCCCTGGGCTACCCAGTGGATCTCTTGGGGTGAGTCTTCAGCTCATCAACCTCTTCATTACACAGGAGCTGCCAAGAGCAGCAATCGGTGCAGGGACTGGGGGGTGACAACCTCAGAGACCCTGGGAAGTGTTCTCAGACCCCCTGGGTATCACTAACCACCCTTAAAACAACACAGCTCCGTGGGTAAAGTTTCAGGCAATCAAGTTCAGCTTCTGCCCAGGGGTGTTTTCTCCTTCCAGAGGTGAGTAGAGTTATATCCCCATCTTGTGTGACCTCACCAATTAATTTGTCAATTGTCAGTCTCTAAAGAGGTTGTTCTTCCATCCTGAATTATCTGCTGACTTTCCTTATCCCCTTTCCTCCCTCAGGGCATTGTTCTCTGGGATTGCTGGGGTTTTTAGCCTCTCTCACTACTAGGTGTGCTCAAGGTTTGCATATTTTTTCAGTGAATAGGACCCAATATGTTTAAAGATTTTAAACTAGATCTTACTTTAAAAGTCAAAAAATGGATCCCACAGAAATCCGGATGACTACACAGATTTGTGACCCAGCTTTGTTAAACAACAGCTAGCCAAAGATTTGAACCAGAACTGGAAAATATATTTTTCCTCTCTGAGTTCTGAAAAACCCTGGTTTGAGTGTTTTGCCATGGTTTTTGACTTTTCGGTGCCTCTGCATTCACATGTGTGAGTGAAGTGCTGAGTCACAAGAAAGTTTTCCAGCCCAGTTCTGCGCCTCTGTGAAGTTCTTAACTCTAAAATCATCTTCACGTAAAATATCTGCATATTTGAGTGCTTTCCTGAGCTCACTTTGGCACTCAGGTTTCTGGGGGTCATCCCAGGACAACAAAGTTCTTCAGGATTTCCATGCTCTGAGCCCACCTGCCAGAAGAACAGAGCAGTGCTGAGGTGCAGCTCCTGCTCCATCCCTGATGCCACTCAGTGTAGGATCAGAGAAGGGGAGGTCCCTGAGTGGTGGCTCATCCCATTCCACAACCTTAGGCAGGGAGGCAGCCAACTGTAAACAAACCAAATCCTTCAACTCTAAATATGCTTGCTTCTCTTGTTTCTTTTTCCCAAAACCTTATCATGTGAGTGCAGTGTAGTTTTTTGGTTTAATAAGAATAATAATGGCTCGGGATGCAGGAAAATGACTCACATGGAGCTAGTCCAGCTTGCCTAGTTGGTTCTAGTCAGGTCACGATGAATCAGATGACCCTTATCTTAGTTTAAGACTGAATAAAAACCTCTCCCCTCTACACACCGGCCAATTTTTCTTACATTACACGCTGTAACTCCTTCCCCTCTCACATTTCCAAGCTCTCCAAGTCTGCCTATTACCTTCTCTGAAAAACACATCCCTCCTGAGTTCACCTCTGAGTAAATCCTCCTCTATTCCCTGTAATTTCCCCTTTGTTACACCTTTTTTCCCTCTCTTTGTCCTGTCTGAACCTCAGTTTTATGGCTCTTCCAGCTCAGGATGAACACTGCCATTTGCTTTTACATGTGTTGTTACTCATGACCTACATCCCACCAAAAGCCAAAATTGCTCAATGGATTTGTACCTTGAGCCCTTGAGAAATTTCAGCTGTATCTGAAACCAGAGCGGAAAATAGACCCTTCCTTAATTACTTTTATCACATTTATAATATAAACCACAGCAACACTTTCCAAACCAGGGATGCAAAACTGCTTTTCCTTCCCTGACTAGACAGTTCATAAAGGTTTGGGTTCAAAACTGCAATTTTTTTCTCCACTTCTCTCTGTAATAAAAAGAACAAATCAAATAATAAACCCCACATTTGTGACCTTTCTATTCCCTTGGTAGTGCCTTTGTGGAGACCCTGGCCTATATTATGATGAAAGTAGTAACCGAAAAAAACAGATGAAAGGAAGAATAAAATTATTATTGTTATGTGAAAGAGAAGTCATCACAGGTCTGGCTCCAGAGCAAGAGCCAACCCAGCTTAGTTTGAAAAAAGATGTTCCCGTAACAGGGGAATAGTTTTTGTTTCACATTTCTGCCTTTTTCTGCTCAGAGACTGAGAAAAACAAGGAGACTGCAAAAGAACAATTAACCTGTGTTACACTTGAGTAAATTAAGATTAAGAAACAAAGTGACAAATAAGCACTGGTGAACTCCAGAAAGGATTGCACAAGTTTATGGATGATCAGCCGAAAAATTCAGTCGTCCCCCAACAGCCGCAAGCTCAGAAAGTCCCTAAAACACAAGTTACCAAAAGCCAGGAAGGCAGACCAAAGTCCTATTCTTATACAGCTTCCCAAACTGGCCACTGCTGGAGACAGGGGACTGGGCTAGAGGGAATTTTGGTTTGGCCCAGAAGAGCCTTTCTTGCACTAGCAGCCGAAGATCACTTGCTAATCTTTAATAGGAGCAGTGTGGCAGCACCGGGGCAAAGCCACACAGAGCCACCCACTCCTCTGCCTTGACCTCTCGCCTGCACCCTCTCACCCTTTGCCACAATTCTGCAAATCAGCCTGAAACACAGGCAGAAAATTACCATTGCAATGTTCCCTGGGGGAAAAAGGGGGTGAAAGGAGTCCCACACCTTAGAATCATTAAGGTTGGGAAAGACACGCAAGATTATGCAACCTAGTTGTGCCTTCCAGTACCCGAAGGAGCTACAGGAAAGATGGAGAGATTATTTTCAAGGGCCTGGAGTGACAAGACAGGGGGGAATGGTTTAAAACTGACAGAGAGGAGGTTCAGATGAGATACTAGGAAGAAATTCTTCCCTATGAAGGTAGGGAGGCCCTGGCACAGGTTGGCCAGAGAAGCTGTGGCTGCCCCTGCATCCCTGGGACTGTACAAGGCCAGGTTAGACAGGGCTTGGAACAACCTGGGCTGGTGGGAGGTATCCCTACCTATGGCAGGGACAAAATGAGCTTTAAGGTCCCTTCCAGCCCAGACCATTCTATGATTTTATGATCATCAAATCCAAGTTTTGACCTTGTTCTCCAGTCTCCTTCCCTTGCATTCATAGCTTTTTGGGTTTGATGGGGCCAGGCTGGGTAAAGCTTGGTCAGTGCATGCTCCTGCCCAGTTGAAATGAGTGAGCTCTTGCTGTTCTTACTGTCAAGGCTGTTCTCTACAATCAGCATCCCCAGTGCTCCCATCTCTGCTCTCAAAGCACATTTTCCAGAGCCATTCCCGAGCTGCTGATGCACACACTGCACACTCACACGAAGAGCAAGCACGTAGGTTTTTCCCTGTAATTGCAATCTATTCCTCTACCTGCGGATGGGGACAGGAATACAACAGCTGCCCCTTTGTCTCTGCAGAGCCTCCAATTTTCTGCTATTCAAAATTGCGGGTAGCAGACGATGGAGTTGCAACTACACCAGTGTGAAACTGCCATTGCATCACCAGCTTGCAGACACTATTACAAAACTGAGGCAAGACAAGGCTCTGGGAGGTTCATAAATGTTTCAACATAACCTGAAGAGAGTTACGAGGAAGCTGGGTCTAAATCTGGAGATTCCTGGATTTGACTACGTACAGCTTGAAAGTCAGTCTTGTCAACCCTGAGCACAGAAAACCTTGTCAGCCTTTAGTTGATATGCACTGGAGGTTTTGTATTGAAGATCTTTGCTGTATTTTTAGGTTCATTCAGTTAGAATCAAAAGACAGCTTAAGGGAGACAAGACTGCATATACAGAGTACAAAAACAGTGCAAAGAAAAAGAAAAAAAAAGAATAAAATGCACTTGCACGAAGCCCCTGTGAACACAAACTGCAAGCCATGGTTTGCTGAGTTTAAATCCAACAGTAGTTACTAGTTATCTGCTGTTCTGATAAATATTCATGTATCATATGTTCATATCTGACTGCAGGAAAAGAAAAAGGATTCAGAGAGCTTTGTCTGCCCTATGAGCTTTTTATCTGAGCTTTAGTAGCCTTCTTATACCTTAGTAAATAAGAGCTTTTCTCTGTTCAGACTTTAACACTTTTATTATCCTTGCAGATTCAGCAAACCTTTGTTCTAAAATACTTTGTGCCCATTAGGGCTTTTGATTATAGATTACACCACCATTTAATTTTTTTTATTATTTTTTTTTCCTCATGGGCAGCATATTCTCCTTTCATTGAGCAATATTCAGAAACTTGGAAATCTAACCTGTGTTTTAGTCTCAGGACAGGCACATTCTTATGGTAAAACCCTCCCCAATTGCACTTGGGATGCATTCAACTCTTGTATGGTTGATACTTGGCCAGGTTAATTATGCAATCACCCCAAGTAGGAGAGGACAGCAGGATACACGAGCATTTTTCAAAGACTTGTTTTCAGCACAGAGACAGTTTTCTGGAATCAAATAAAGAAAATGGAGAATGTCTGTGATTTACAGTGAACTGGCACTCTGAAAATGCAAGGATTTAAAAGATCAACAAGGCCAAATTTTGCAGTCACTGAGGGAATGATTACAGCATGTGGTTACATATCCAAGTTTAATCAAGCCACCCTGGGTACCAGCAGCAGAAGAGCTGGGCTTCAGTGTTTGGGACCCTGGGTGTCTTCTCAGGCAATTGGCCCCAAAGTCTGTGCTGATGTGTCTCCATGGACCTTGGCACATCTGGAAGCTGAATTACAACCAGCTTGATTGGGGTTACAGGAGCTGTGATGGCTCGTGGAGAAAAAGACTGAGTTTCTTACACCCTCCAGCCACATCATAATGCAAGTGGGGACACGTGGGGTCAACGGGGGGCTTGTCCTTGGCATCCTGTGTGTGTAAGAGCAAGAACAGCATCCCAGAGCCACAGAATACCCAGGGGTGGAAGGGACACACCAGGATCATCGAGTCCCGCTGTCTTGTGGATCTGCAATGCAATATATGGCATATATATCCTTCAGTTTGCATGACTGTCATGGGGCTGGATGTTACATGAAAACAGCCTAATGCAAACAGGGTGCCAGCTCTCAGGATTTAAAAATCAGGAGCCAGGATTCAGAAAGCTGAAAGATTGGCTTTAAAATCACAGCGGTTCAAGAGGCAAAAACTGTGTTGGGTTTAATTGCTCTGCTCTAAAAGGGTTTGTGATTTTAAGCTTTTCCTTAGTAAACACGTGGGCTGGAAAAATACTTCATAAAAGACTACATGTTCAGATTAATAACCTTACTTCAGCCATTGGGGCTTTAGGGAAAATAGTAAATATCACAAGACTTGTGCTAAAATTTCAGAAATTTCCGATACTTAAAAAAAACTCCTCAAATTTGACTTAAAATATGAACTACTTAATAGGTAAATCCTACACTGTCAAACTAGCTGGTGATTTTGGATTCCTCTAAACAAACTACCTCAAAAAGACATGATTTCTCAGAGGGTATGTGCTCAGTGACAACAATTTAGGCCAAAACTATTATGAAAAGAATGCAACAAATCTGATTTAACATTAGCCAAAAGGTTTGGCAATTATTCTTTTCCCCGAACTCCAAGATTTCTTCAGGGATTCTCACAAGTGAGAAAAAAAAAAGCCAAACCAAAAAACCCAACCAAGAAACCCCCAGTAGGAATGAGCAGCTTTAAATGTGTGTTTGAACATTTCCCACAGCCCATGTACATGCAGACTCTCTCTTTCCCCGTTCCTTCACCGTCTCTGCTGGTCAGAAGATAAAGCCATCCTTGTCATCTTCTACTAATACTAAGAAAGGCAGCAAGAAATGAAAAATCAAGTCCCTGTCATATCCCATCGAGCACGCTGGCTAGATACGGATGTCTCGCCCCCATTTACAATCTGAACCAAAAGATTCGAAGCCAAGAAAGCAGCTGGCACAATAAAAACAGTAAAAGCTCTAGCTGGCACCTCATGCTGACAATGACTAGCCAAATCTCCATGGGGAAAAATGCCAATATAGATTTCTGTGACAAAAACAACAAAATAGATTTTTGTCAATGTACATAGATTTGACAGGAAGTCAGACAAATCTATCAATAATGAGTGACATATATCTGCAATATTCCCAAACAAAATGGTGCATTTGAAGACAAACTGAGAAAATCACTAATTGTGTTACGCGTGACACACGTTCATCTGGACTTTTTGATCACAACACTGTAATTCATTAATGCAGGTTATGCTGCAGTTATCTTGGAGAGAACTGACCAGATACACCAGCATATTTCTAAGTGCTTTCCAAAGCATCCTCCAAAACACTATTATTTCAAAAAGGGACAAATTACTACTGAAGATCTCCAGTTCAAATCAAGCCTTTATGAGATGGAAACCTGAATTTCCAACTCTGACACAAACTTTTTAACCAGCATCTTTAAATCTTAGAAATTAGACACAATATGAAAAAGTGTCTACTGAAGAGTGGTTGCATAATCTTTTTCCTGACAAGTAGTGTGTTGCCCTATACAACGAATATGTTGCTATAGCTCTGCTGTCACCAAATAAAACTTGCAAGAAATTACCATTTATTTCCCAGCCAGATCCCCACTCTGCTGCATCCATGAGAACCAAGTGTCCCTGCCTCTGGAAAAACCTCAGCTCTGCAAAACCTTCAACTAAGGAAAGAAACAAAAAAACCCAGTACTTAAGGAATTCCATAATTGATAAACTGAATTTTATAATGTTTGTGTGTTACAAGCTAAGCCTCTTGCCACACATAGCACGGTGCACACAGTGGTGAATAAGGTAACCAAGATCTACCACTGCAAATGCTTTTGCCCAACCTTTGCCCAACCTTGGGACAGGTTCTAGCAGAGTTAAAATGACACAATTGGGTTCAGAAACCTCAGGGAATTGTTTAAAGCGAGCGTCTAGCAAGACAGCTCTGCTAACAGATGGCAAGACCCAGATAGAAAATGCTTTTTAAGTGAAAAGTCAGAAACTCACAAGAAAAAAAAAAGTCTTACTCATATAAATCCTATAGAGCCTTCAAAAACATCTGAGTAGTTGTTATACATAAATGAAGTAGATGAGCCAAAGGCGTCTTTCCTTGGGAGGAAGTGTATCAAACACTCTGCTCTGATTTACCACGAGGTGTGCACTGCCCTGAATTTCAGCATGAATTATAACAGCATGAAAGCTGTAAGAGCCACTGAGCCTCAGACATTTGTTATAACAATTAAAAAGCTCCAAAGATTTGGGGAGTCCTTTTTCATAGTCAATTCACAGACTGATGGAGAAGACCACCTTCCATTCCTGTATCCCAGAAGCTCCCAAGTCAACAGCTAAGCAGTGGGCAGGGAGGTTTGAAGAGGCTCCCTGAAATCTACAGCTCTTCTGTAATATCTTATTAATACAGAACATTCCTTTGGTAGCCACGATGCTTGCAGTCTGAGCATATTTGGTAAATTTAACGGGTAACCGTAAGTAATACAACCAGGAAAAGGAGGATGCAACATAACCACCAGGCCGCAAATATTTTTGGGGAAATTAAGACCCACTGGCTGAGCCATTTCAAGCCAAGTCTACATTTTGATGTGGACCAAACAAAGGGCCAAACAAAAGAAGAGGTTTCCCAAGGTCCCAAGGGTCTGGATGGTGAGTGGGGATACTCAAAATCTACACAGACTTCCTGCAAAAATAAACATGTTTTAGACCATCCTTTTCCCTAGGCATTTCACCTCTCCATATTTTTTTTTTTTACATTTTTAGTAGCTTTATCAAAAATATATAATTCTGTAGTTTTGAATCCACTCAGTTCTGTAAGGTAATTTCCTCTTCAAAATGAAAAAACGGAAAAGAAGTAGGTAATGCTTTAATTTGTTATTAGGAGTAATTACTGTCTGGCCTCGAGGGGTTACTTGTACATTGGTTTTAACAAGAAACCCATTTAACATATATTTATCTTTGTAAATTGTCCTGAATGATCAGCAAATACCTAATCATCTGCAAAAAGCTGTTTAAAACATCCTTACTCCGATAAAGGAAATTATAACCTATGAGACCAAAGAACCTGAAGTGGTGGTTTAAACCATGATAGACATTTGCAAGAAGGAAAGGAATAGGTATTTTCACATGTTTTCTTTGAGTCTTTTTTTGGTTAGGAGCACATCAGGACAGATCTGTTATGTTCTTCCCATGGTAAGACCCTGAATCTGAAGACTACAAAAGTCCTTGAGGAAAGGCAAGTCCATGTGTGGAACCACCCAGAGAAAGCACAAATCATTAGTCTGGATGTTAAGAGGAATTCAGGGCAGGTTTAGACTTTTTATGAAGTTCAGGAATGCTGCAGATGAGCAAAACACCTTAAATGTAGAGAAAATCCCAACAGCTGAAGAGTGAGGGAATCCACTCAGACTATTTTGTTTTACAAACAACTACAAATTGTATTTCTTATTTATTGAAGGCCCTGTGACATGTTTAGAGATAAAAACAAACTAAAACTGGACCTCACAGCTTTGCTTTGATACATGAAAGCAGACATGTGTGTCACATCATTCCTCTGCCCTGTTTTGTCTGCTCATGTGAGCAGACAGGGGATGGAAAAACACAGTAATTTTCCTCTCTAGGGATTGTATAGCTCAAGGGATTGGTAATAGGACACAAGCCTTTCAGCCCTAAATCAATTACTCAGAATTGACTCAGGTTGTTAGTAACTGAGTTGATTTGGCTGCATAAAATACAGAAAATATATTCACTCTCAACAATGAGTGTTTGGTTTTGCTCAGCACAGACCAGAAGGCAGAGGTGGGAAGACACCTTCCCACCTTTTCCTACTTTGGGAGTCTAATGAAAGCAAAATCAAGGAATACAACATGGAAGCAATCATTATATTTTGTATATATAGCTAAGAATTCTCATACTCTGGACAAAACACTATCAAAAGTTGCCTTACAACGTCTCTGAAATTCAACCTCACTCAAGGTCTGCGACTACAAAACCCCTCAGATGAGCAGATTTAGGGGGTGGTGTTAAGAAAATTCCAGCAAATCTGCTTCCAAGGGGTTCTGTTAATTAGGATCTGGTGTTTCTTTTGCTATAACAAAAAAAGTAAATATAATTTTACACAAACATAATTTCACCTTTCATGAGGTTTAAGAGATTCCTTAACTCCATAGTCATTCATATAAGCATTATAATGAGCCAATAAATATCCGAGGGCAGGTAGTATTCAAACTTCATCTAACAATAATCACCAACTCCACAGTGCTGAGCTGACCATGGAGGCAGAGCAGGAGTATAAAAGGGCTGAATACTTGAAGGGAAGTGCCCCCATGAGAGTTGCCAACAAATACCAGGCATTTCTTTATACACGATTTTGTTTTTCCTCTTTCCAGACCCAGAGACTGACGAGGAAGGATTAAGGCATGTGAAAATTTGTAAAACAAACTGAAAAAGTTTCCAAAACTTTCATAAGCCTCAGAAAAGTTTATGTTTGGCTTGAGGAATGCAGAGAAAAAAAAAGAAGAAGAAAAGAGAAAAAATATTTCTGGTTCTTACTTTATCTAAAGGGGTTCAACCATCCCTAGTTAATCCTCAGGATTTTGCTCTGTGTGGACCCTTGGTAGCCAAGGGGTTTCATCTCAAGAGTGGATGTTCACAAAACAAAAATAACCAAACTAAAAATAACAAACCAAAGCACTGGGGAGGAGAGGGAGCAAACACAAAAACCCCCTTAAAACCAAAAATCCTCCAAATGACAATAATTTTTTTAATGTATTTAGGTCACACAGAACTGCAAAGTGAGACTTCTTTCTACCCATATGGATTTACTCCATGCTCAAGACCCCAAATTTTCATTAAAGTTGGGATTGTTTAAGAGTTTGGTCTGCATGGAGCACTGTGGACAGAAGAAGAGGTGTCTGGAGCAAGATTCATGGGGATGGGAATGGATGGAGAAGGATGATAAGAGAGCAATGCTGGTGTTCTATCTCAGCATGGGAGAGCAGATACCTGAAATCCAGAGCAGCGCCTGGGCCCAGACTCTGCTTTATCACAGAATTATTAAATTCTGCCTACCAGAATGCAGACAGACTATTAAATATCTGTATCACTCACAAAACTGCATGAGGGACCATAAGCAATATATATATTTTTTTTATTTGGACAGATAAAAAGTCCAGACAATGTTTCCAATGTTTTTAAACAAAGCCATAAGTACACAGGCACATGCAGACAATGACAGCAGACTTTTTTAGATAAAATAAATTTAATACTTTTAAAATCTGTGTCTTGCTTCCCTGTTTCCAAGGGTGGGTCTGTAGGGCCAGGAAAAAAAGTCAGCCCTGAATTTGTTCAGCAGCAAAAGCAGAGAAAATTAGCGTGACAGGTTTCAGGAGCAAGTTGGTGGCTGGGACCTAAAATCAGATGATGAAACTTGAATATGGGGTGGCATCACAACTAAATGGGTGCAGGTGAGACCTCCAGGTAGGGTTGAAGGGGATCTGCTTGGGTGAAAGAAGTTGGGCAGCAGTGACAGTAAGGGAATTTATTAACCATTGCAAGAACTGCCCAAGGTTTTAAAAGCCTTTTCCACCCAACTCAAACTTTTCCAGAGCCTTTCACAGTTCTGCTTTATAAAAATGAAACGTAAAGACACTACACCGGGGCAGGGGCTCACAAAATCCATTTAGAGACTAACAGAGCTGGTGAGTTTGCAGCACACCCAGGTTCACTCTTGGATATCTCAAAATATCAAAGAGGAACTTCCAGAAAGGTGGAGGTATTAGAAAGAGCAGGAATCATAATTTGGGAGAGGTGATACGTGGTCAGTATCTTGCAGTTTCCACAGTCAATGATCCTCTCCAGTTCTGAGACAGAGGCTGAGGAAGTTCTGAGAAGCCCAGAGTTCAAGAAACATTTGGACAACTCTTTCAGGCACACAGTGTGTCTCTTGGGGTTGCAGGGCTAGGAGTTGGACTTTGATGATCCTTGTGGGTCCCTTCCAGCTCAGGATATTCCCTGACTCTGTGATTCTAAGTGTGGCACCCCTGCAGAGGAGCAACCCCTGACTCATTATCTGCTACCCACATGTCAAGGTCCATTTCAGAGCTCTGCCCTGTCCTCTGGCACTGTGGCCATGCAGTGCCAGTGCCATCCGCCCTCCACGTGCATTCACGTGTGGCAATTATTTCAAAAGATTTATGGTGAGGCTTGCTTTCACACCACGGGACTTGCCTGAGCTGCAGGAATGACATTCCAAGCTTTTATTTATTTCTTTATTTGCCAGACCCTTAACGCTCTCCCTCTGTAGCTTTTTGGCACATGAATTTATGGCACTGTCTAAAACTCTAATGCTTTTCTTTGAATATACTTGTGGACGTTTCTGATCTCCCTCTAATTGGCCATGCTTTAGGCTCACATAAAATATTAACATCTTAGCCAATGAAAGTCAGCGCCCACAGCTCTGATGGTTCTAAAATTAATATAACCTTGTTTCTTGCTCACAGAAGCCACAAAAGATCAATTCCAGAATATTTTTTTCCCAGTGTCTGATAGATCATTTTATCTGGGCAAAACATGCTTGTTTCATGACTTTCTGGACATGCTGTGATACACATCTATGGCTTGGAGAGTTGAAATAAGGACAGTGAAGTTTTTGATATAAAGATTATTCAGGAAGAGTTTGATTATTCCTCCAGTTGACTTATTCTTAGGTACACACTCCTAATGATTTTTCCATCTCAGAAATGAAGAAGTCTATTATTATTTTAAAAGTTAAATAATGTTGTTATAAGTCTTGTTTATTAGCTTGGTTTCCCTCAGCAAGGGTATTTATACTCCAGCACTGTCTGGATCTGTTCAGCCTCAAGAAGAAATGACTGAGAGGGGGCATCACCCATGTCTGGCAGTGTCCATAGGGAGGGGACAGAGGATGGACCAGGCTCTGCTTGGGGTGCCCAGCAGTGGCACAAGAGGCAACAGACAGAAACCTGTGCACAGAAAATTCCACCTGAACATAAGGAAGAGCTTCTTTGTGTACAGTGACCACACAGTGAGACAGACTGCCCAGAGAGGGTGTGGAGTCTCCCTCACTGGGGATATTCCAGAACTGTCTGGACACAGTCCTGTGCCATGTGCTCTGGGATGGCCCTGCTGGAGCAGGAGGTGGGACCAGGTGACTCACTGTGGTCCCTTCCAACCTGAACCAATTCTGTGACTCCTGTCACCTCACAACAGAACCACATAAAGGGGAAGGTTAAGGAACTCCCATTTATAAAGCACCTACAGCTTCCTAAACACTGCCTGACAAGCAGAGGAATAACACTGAGCAGGATGACCATGTGATGGCAGAGTCTCAGCAGGAGTTCAGCCAGATCACTTGGCTCTGTTTGGGACGGGCTCAACACAAGAACTGGGATGCCTGGGCTGGACAGTCCATTGCACTGAGGGGGCATCAGAGGTCAGGGATATACAAAGTTGTGAACTCCTTTCTGCCTCAGTTACACTAAATGTCATCTTTACTGCTTTCATACTTTTGCAAAGAGGTAAAATCAATGCACCTTTTCTAAAGAGAAGTACCAAGATATTATAAACTAGGTTTGATATCAAGGCCAGGTTGGATGGGACTTGGAGCACCCTGGTCTAGTGGAAGGTGCTGTAATGAGACAGTCCTGAAAGCTCCTTCCACCTCAAATGATTCTGGCACTCTATGATTTGCTTTCAATGAAATCAGCCTTGGGTTTTATTTTCTGCAGTAGTGGGAGCAAACAGCAACTTGTAGATTATGGTGGGTTTCTCCATAAAATGCTCTGATTCAGAGCAGAATCCAACCAATTTCAACATTCAAAGACTTAAAGGGAGTTTTGCCACACAAAACCCACAATCAGTTCCTAGAAGAGGTTGGAAAGTGTCCTTCCCTGGATTTCAAAGTCCTCAAGCAGGGATGCACAATGTACTTAAAAATATCTCTGGAACCACCATGTTGGCCTTCTTTAGCAACCCAATAGCAGAAATTAATTAACCTTTATATTTGCTTGGAATGCATTTCCCTGGGTCTCCTCTGCTTTGATGGTTCTGTCTTTCAAAACAGAGAAAGTTTGAGACTTTTTTGGAGGGTGAGGTATTGGTAATTGCTTTGTAGGTAACAAGACTTTTCCTAAGAAGAAAGAGAGAGCAGTAGCTGGGTAAAAAAAAAAGAAAATATTTTTTATCTGGAAGAGGAATGAGCTTAGTAATATTTTTATTGTTATTTTTAATTTCCTCCATCTGAAACTTGAAAAAAAAATCACCCTGGGAATAACATTCAAAACATGAAAACATTCATCATGTAAACTTCTGTTAACTCCTGACACCTCTCTTGTCCTCCCATACCACAAAAAAGACCCTGAAAATAAACAAGAAATTAAGTTCTGACCCCTCCAGAGACCTCCCGAACTCCTCTGGAGGTTTTGCCATTGCTATTCATTGTGCACAGAAAGTTCTCAGATGCTTTTCTGATGGCTCCAGCCTGTAACCCCGAGACAGATAAGCTCAGAGATGGGGAACTGAGTCCAAGTCAGGAATTTATGGGAAAGCATGTGGAGCAGATGGTGGAGGAATGAGAGAGGAAGGGAGACACAGCTGAGAGAGAGTGAGTGTTGAGACTGTGTCAGATGGGAGAAGGAGGAAAATTATGCTGATCTAGAAATGCGCAGTGGAACTTTTCCTTATTGAATTAGTAAATAACTAGGCAAAGACATCCTTCCCTTTCAGGTATTCCAAGGCTTCCATCTTCACCATGAAGGTGCAATTAGCAAAGAAATCCTCAATCCCTAACAGGAGAAAAGCACCATTACTGATCTTTTACTTACTCATCTTCCCATCCAGTGCCTCTAAACCCACATTTTGATCCAGTTCTCCGTAACTGGAACCTTTAATTCAGTTCTCCACCCACTGCTTACCATGGATAGTGAACTCCCACCAGGATAGTTTAAGGTTAATTTTCAAAGAGATTTTCATTCTTTGTTTTTACAGGGGAAAAAACCCTCAAACAGCTTATTCTATAAAATGGCATAAAAATATATTTATAATTATAGTAGTTTTTAATGATGATTAGTTAAACATCAGTTTCCATCTCTTCGCTATATCTGTTGCAAAAAGATGTATTCTGTTTGCCCTTGTAAGGGAAGAAAAAACATTTATCCTTGGTTTGCAAGTTTGGTTATTAGGCATAGATACAATTTGCAGCACAGGAAGCACAATCTGAACTGAGAATGAACATATATAACCTTTAAAAAGAGAAGAAAAAGAAATAAAAATAAATAAAATGTTCTTATTGCATGGTTTGGGGTTTTTTCTAACAAAATATGCCTGCTTGTCCACTTTCTATTTTCAGCTAATCTGTAAGCCTTATTTCACTGAAAGAAATTCTCCTTTTAAACTGAGGCTGCATAGGAGGCCACACTGCAGAGCTGGAGAAGAGAAGCAAAGAGAATCCCTTACACCTCACCACCAAATACATGACTTCTGTCCCAGGCAAGAGCAGCTTCAGGGCTGCTCAATTTTCCCCCATGGACAGAAATCCTTGTGAAATTCCCTTTTTAAAACTGAGTCTACACATAAGACCATACTACACAGCTGAAGAAGAAGAGCAAAGACAAACCTTCTCACCCCCAAATACACAACCCTGGCTCAGGCAAGAACAACCTCAGGGATGCTCAATTTTCTGTCCCATAGACAGAAATCATTGTGAAATTCCCTTTTTAAAACTAGTCTGCACATGAGGCCACACTCCACAGAAGCAAAGAGGACCCTTTACATCTCACCCTTAAATATAGGACCCCTGACCCACGCAAAAGAAGGGGGCTGCTCAGTTTTTCCCCAGGGGCAGAAATTCTTGTGTTCCCCACCAACTGGGATGCCCAAAAAGCACAATCAGGTAGCTCTGATGCCAAGCTCCATCCCACTCCCCTTTCTCACGCTTTCCACCCCCCAGCCTGGTGCCAAGTGGTGGGCAAGGAAGAACCAAAATCTTGCTGCAGGCAACAAAACGCTGTGGAGGGCTGGGCACAGATTTCCCTGAGTTATTTTGGAGTGTAAAACTCCCCTCAGCACACCCTGGCAGGGGCTGGAGGTATCACAGCTGTCAATAACGCCGCAGTCCCTGCTATTAAGCGTAAGATCAAAGTGACAGAACTGTCCTCGTTTCCACCCACTGGAGTCTGGTGGTGAGAGCTGGCTGGGCTCCGACAGGGAGGGCTTGTCAGGCAGCACCGAAAAGCAGAATAACACAGATAGGACGACTGTGAGGGTTGAGATCTCGTGGAAAAAAAGAAAAAGAGATGCTGGAAACAGGTTTGGGAAACCGGGAACAGGAGCTTGAGAGCATCAGAATCCACGATGCTGCAAAACATTCACCCCCTGAAAGGATGTTTTCTCTTTCACACCACGCATGAATTCAGGCAGTGTGTCATCACAAGGGCTTTGTGGCCAGATTTTTTGAGGGTAAGGGTGGTGTTACCTTTACAGAAGGGATTTTAGACACATAAATGTTTATTTTGATTGTGCTAATTACCCCAAATTTCCTTAAAACTGCTTTGGTTGGATGACACTCTCAGGCACATGGTGCAGCTCTTGGGGATGGTCCCGTGCAGGGCTAAGGGCTGGACTTGATGATCCTTGTGGGTCCCTTCCAAATCAGTGTGTTCTGAGATTCTGTGATTCCAGCCCCCTGCATAAGTGAAAACAAACAGGCTTTCTGCTGTTACTCCCCTACACTTGTGGACAGATTAAAAACATGAAATGACCCCAAAATTAATAAAAACCCCATTCCACCTGTGACACTGTAGTGGCTAAATCCCTTCAGTTTTCAGAACCATCCAAATCAGAGGAACCCCAAACAAAAATGATGAGTTCAAGTAGCACAGCCTGATCCCAGTGTGAGGGTTAGAGCTGACCACATATTTATACCCCACGCAGGAGGAGATCACTGGATGGAAGTTTCACACACCAAAGGCCAGACACCATGTCATCCAGTTATTTCCCATGATACAACATGATGTTCTGGGAATATTAGGGAGTACACCAGTGACTACTGGAATTGTAACTGCCATTTACCTTCCAGTCTCAATAAAATAATAGTGTTTGAAAGGGACAAAACAGTGAGTGGTGCACTTCCAAAATCTGATATGACCAGCAGTCTAGTTTTAAATGGTACTTTCAAGCTTTTGAGGTCTGAGCTCAACAACATTGAGCAGAAATTTCTATTTTCTGAAAGCATCATTCCTCTTGTTCTCTGCCCTGCCATGACAGTGCTTCAAGTTCAGAGCCCAGGCAAAAGGCAGAAATTGAAAATTTTGAAAAATAGTAAGACCAGGATGGAAGAAACCCCAATCAAACAATCACACACATCCCCCCCCTCCCTCCCTCCCCGTCAAAATGCTTTACAAATATCAATAAGAATTTCCAAATGCATAAAAAATTCATTTGTCTTTTGGACACAGTTTTCTCATGCCTCTTTTTGGGGAGGGGAAATCCAGTTTGAACATTCTTTATACAATTTTGCAGTTTTTAGCCTAAACAGAGCTGCCACATCTGGGACAGTGCCAGCCCACTTGCGTCTGGTCTGAGAGAAGGAGTGAGAAATGGTGGCGGGCTGGTGAAGGTTAAGAGGAATGTTCCCTTTGACTATGAGACAAAGTCGAGATTTAAAGTATTTTTCTCCAGGAAAAGCATCTCTGACACGTGTAGGAGAATTAATACACTTGGAAGAGTGAGTGCTACTCTTCAGAGAAGGACTAGTAGAAGACAAGGATGGAAAAGACAGTCTATTTTAAAAATGAAGGAAAGGTATTTGCCCTTTTACCCCCAAAAAGAGAATGTTGGGGGCTAGGATGCAGCTTTGCTAAGGATACAATACCAAAAGAGGGGAACCATCCCCTAAAGGATAATGTCAACAAAAGGACAAGTGGGATAAGCAGAAATTAACAAGGAGAAATTCAAAGGCAAAATAAATACAAGGCAGGGTATGAGGGTAGTAAAGGCTGGAAGGACTGCAAGGAGTGGTTTTAGATCTCTTAGTCTTCAAAGAGATTTTGAGAAACCTAGAAAATGGATAAGAACAGGCGGTTGAACTGATGGCTTGAGAAGCTTTTTTCATATATGTTTGTAATTTTGTGAATTTTTATATATAGTGATAGGACAAAGGGTAATGGTTTTAAACTGACTTAGGGCAAGGTGAGATTAGGGAAACATTCTTGACTGTGGTGAGGCCCCGGCACAGGTTGAGCAGAGAAGATGTGGCTGCCCCTGAATCCCTGGAAGTGACCAAGGCCAGGTTGGACAGGGCTTGGAGCAACATGAGCTGGTGGAAGGTGTCCCTGCCATGGCAGGGGGATGGCACTGGATGGGCTTTAAGGTCCCTTCCAACCCAAAGCATCCCAGGATTCTGTATTTCCAACAAAAATTCAATACAATTTCAAATAAAATACTGGATTTGTTGCTCCCCCTCTTCCATTCTTTTCTGCTTCCATTAACTGCTGAATTTCTCATTAATTCATATTTTAGTTTAAAATCAGTGTTGTTGGGGAAGGGTCATCAGCTTATCTATTTACATGTTACAGTACCCATCTATAGGGACCTCTATAAATAATTTAAAAATAGCAATAGCCATAATGGCTTTTTAAGAGCATAAACAAAGACACAGTCAGAGTTTTAAAGACCATGCACTTTGTATAAGAACAGTGCACCCAGTCTTAGGGATTGGACTGTTTCAGGTCTGAAGGAATGTTGTTAATAGAAAATGAGAAAATGAACATGAGGGGTTTCAAAGAGGACAGGGAGGTTAAGGCAAACCATTTCAGACTCTATAGGAAGTGGGATAGATGGTTGGGAAAAAAAATTAAAAAAAATTAAGAAAATGAGAAAATGAAAGAAAAAAAAAACACTTTCCCATTTTCTCCTGATATTTACAGAGATGAATAAAAATGTTTCACCAGATTACTTATATTTCAGACCACCTGATCTGCCTCTCCAAAGAGAAGGTGGGCAAATATTTCTGTTCACATGGCAGATTCAAAAACCTGCTGATGAACTACCTCGCTGCTTTTGTTGTTATTATTGTTTTAACACAATTACTTCTGTATTAATATATTTGTTTACCCATTCTGTCAATTCCTTATAGGCCAGTTGCTTAAAACAGAAGTGAAAACAGTGGCATGAGTGGTGTGTTTTCTAAAGACATAATTGGTTGTAAAGGATCAACGAGCTCAGTTAAAAATCAGACAGAAATTTTTGAAGCCCTTTCCTTCGAAAGCAGCATGTATCACATACCTTACACTTCGCAAACTGAGAGATTTTAATAATTTATTTCCCAGAGGAGTTTTATGACCCCGGGGATAACAAATTTAGCTGTCTAATTATTAACGCGCTTAAGTATAGGAATAGATTATTTTTCTAATATTCCAGTCGTTATCCTCATCAACACATCAGGGGTGAAGATTTAACACACTTGGTGTGGCAAACCTCTGCTTAAAAGCACTGACTGAGGTTGCAGAAGCACTTCATAGCAGTCATAACACACTACAGTAACAGCAATAATCATACTCTTATTTTAATTGTATCCATCTGAGTTATAGGCCAACACAGCACAGTCCACATTAGCAGTGCTGAGCTGCTTTGAGCTATTAATGTCATATTCCACCGTAGGGTATTCTGTCTAAATGTACCAGATTGTTAAAACTCATTGTTACATGTTTATCTGCAAGTAAATAACAAAGGGACTGAGACTTTTTTAAAGAACAACTTTGGCCATTACCGAGAGTCTGGTTGACGTTCAACAGACACTGTTATAATCCTTCCTGTGTCAAAAATTATAGCTAATGTTAAATAAGAAAGCACACAGTTTTACAAGCTCCCAAGTACCCTGCCTTTAAAAGTCCCCCCATGTCTCAGCAACATGAGTAATTGTCCATCAGCCTATGGTTCATTAGGGATCAGAAATCAATTGAGTGGGAGGGTTCAGCATAGCAGGTTATACAAACCTTGGCTGTGCTGGATTCCTGATGAATAGAGTAGTTGGGAAAGGGAAACTTTAATCTGATGGCTCCAAGGTAGTTAGGCTACTGACAGCCATGCAGTACAAGGCTAATTGGGCTGGCAAGGAACAGAGGTACAGGACAGGGTCCAAGGCGAGAATCAAATGCTCCTTTGGAGCTCTGGAGCCAGCAGAAAGCTTGCCTGGGAGGATGACCTACTGTATAAATGAAAGGTTCACAAAAATTAACCAAGTAGAGAAATGCTCCTTAGATGAGAAATATGTTTTATAGCCGTGGTTAAAAGTGTGCTGCTGTAAATAGAGGCTGTGCATGTCACAGGCCAGTTTCAGCTCAGATTTTATCACCTATTAAAATTAAAATCCTTTTGGCTGGATCCTTTCTCTCCATAGATGAGGCTTCCTGTCCTATTCTCCCTCCATAGCTTTGCTGTTTTGGAAATGTAATGATTTATCAAATTGATATGGTTTCTTCCTTTTTCCAGGAATCACAGCTTTTTCTGGTTACTTCCTTATAAGCAGGATTTTATTGTAGTCACCCAAACATGGAGTATGTGAGAAAAGTTCAGCATCCATTTTACCACTCTGTTCTGTACAAAAAGAATCACGAAACAGGCAAATATTATAAAAAGACAACAATTAAGAAAGATATTTGGGGAGAGCAGCGATCTCCAGCAACAGATGAGCTCTCTTCCTGGTGCCGAAAATACTTGATTTACACTCTTTCAGAGGAATGAATAGGGGGAACTAAAGTGTCTACATCTGCTCAAGACTGCATGGCTTTAATCACTGCTGGCCTTAGTGGTCTGCATATGCTTGCAGAAATTCTTACAATGAGATGAATAAATACATGAAAGCATTTGCCCGCACGACGGCACAAAGCAGAGGTTCTGAATAATGATGGATGAACCTCAGAGGAGATCAGAGCTTCCATTTAGCTGAGTGCTCCCACATTAGGGTAAGAGCCCTAACTACAGCAGCCACTTAAGCCTGCACAAGTGGACTGCAAACTGATGCTGGAATGGCAGCACTGCTGCTCCTGCCTGAGTTTGGTGAGAATAACGAGGTGCCAACTTCTCTTTTGGTGTCACAAACCCAGTTACACCAGGATTTAAGAACCACCTCCAAGCAAACAAATTAAAAAAAACCTTAAAGAGACTGGAAGAACCTCGGGTCAGTTGTTAATGTATAGATCTACCTGGCATTTACAACTTTGGATATTTCCAGTGCAAGTCCCACTGTCTGCCTGAAAACTTTGGAGAAAGCAGGTTCCATTCACTGTGGAGCAATGAGCCTGTTTGTCTTCATGCTCTCACCATACAACACTGATTTCCTGTCACCACAACCACGGAATAAAGGGAAGGGGCAAGTATGAGGGTGGGCAGGCCTTGGCACAGGTTGGGCAGAGAAGCTGTGGCTGCCCCTGGATCCCTGGAAGTGTCCAAGGCCGGATTGGATGGGGCTCAGAGCCACCTGGGCTGGTGGAAGGTGTCTCTGCCCATGGTAGGGGGTTGGAATGAAATGATCTTATAGGTCCTTTCCAACCCAAACCATTCTGCAATTCTATGATAAAACTCATGGAAATCTACCAGAACTTTTTCCAATGAAGACAAAAATCTTCTAAGGTTGCTTTGATGGAGGTCCCAGGTGAGCTCAAAAGCAATGATTTGCAACTCTTCTAAAAGAAATTTAATGAACATAATTGACCAGTATGAGGTTGGAAATGTCCTGCTTCCATATGGGACATGGCCAGAAACTTGCTGATGATTACTCCACTCCTTTGAACTAATACTCCAAGCATGCAATGTCTTCACTTTGCACATATTTCACTTTCTATGAAAAATATGACTTGATTTACTCATATGAAAAATGTTGCTACCTCCTGATTTGCAGGACCAAGTGTACAGTTTGCATCCAAGAATACTGGAATATTTATAAAGCCTCCCTATGATTTCAGCAAGCTCTGGATCTGGCTATATTTGGGCTGTATCTTTATTACCCGAGCATATACAAGAGTAGGTAGGCTTTTTAAGACCTTGTGTAGACAGCTGTGATGACAAAAAATGAGTCACATACACTGTCCTTTAAGTAATTACTCAGATTTTCCTTTTCTCATTCTTAAGAAAAAAAATAAATGAAAAAGCACTAGAAGCGGTACCGTTAATTTAGTTTTTTTCCTCTATGGAGAAGAATTTTCTGGTTTCTGTAAGTATTCTTTGAAGTGACTCTTGGTAAAGACATGAATATGAGGGGCTGGAATGCTCACTTCAGCACAGCCCAAATCTAGAGCTAGACAAAGACATTCCTCATATTTAACTTTCTTTTTTTTATTTTTTATTTAAAGTTGTTGTTTTGAAACTTCCATTTTTATGTGAAGCTTCATGACATCCTGAGTCAAAGCAATAAATGCAGCACATTTTCTGGGTCATAACACTCCCATCCCCTTCAAGAAATCATGCCAAATAGCTGTGTCTGTATTCACTCAAAATAATACTTCTTCTAAAAATGCATGACATCTTACATGATTTACATCATGTTATGTTGCGGATTAGGTTAATGACTTCTTGTGCTTCTGTGAACCATTCAAAGTACCATGGCCCAGATTATTATTTTATATAAAATATAAATAGAGTATATTGCTGCAGCAGTGGGTTATTTAACACATGTATTTCCACATGGGTCTAGAATGAGGGGTGGGGACCAATGTGTAATGAGCTCCTTTTTCCTGTGTAAAAGCAAATGTATTATTCTGCTTTGCAGAGCTAACTGGTCTATTTATAGATGAGAATTAAGTGTTTTTCTAGCTTTGTTCTGGGGGTTTTATTTGGAATGTGTGTGTGTCTTAAGTACTGAAGTGCTTCATTTCAAACACAATGGCAATTGTAAGAGTAACAGTTAAGATAATTTTTTGGTCATCTATTGCAGCTCTCCTTGGATGAAATCCAGGACAGGGATAATGTTTGCTTAGCTTAAAGATGTGAGCAACCAGATCACAAGAGTGCCAAAGGCATCGTCAAGATAACTTCATTTGAACAAATAGCTGCTATTTTATTTCCTGTATGAAACCATTTAAAACATATGCAAATACTTTCTCTACATGATCAGATACATTTAGTTAATAGCAGACTTAAAACTAGGAAAGAGTTTTGGAGTTATTAAATCACTAATGGGTGACATCTCAATGATCTGGAGGTAAAACTGGGACAGGAACTACTAGAAAAGAAAAGAGAATAAGCACTGACATTATTGAGAGTAGAGAGATGAGACCTTAGAAAGAAATTCCTGGCTGGGAGGGTGGGCAGGCCCTGGCACAGGTTGGGCAGAGGAGCTGTGGCTTCCCCTGCATCCCTGGAATTGTCCAAGGCCAGGCTGGAGCACCCTGGGCTAGTGGAAATTGTTCCTGCCCATGGCAGAGGGTGGAATAACATGAGCTTTAAGGTCCATCCCAGCCCAAACCATTCCAGAATTCTATGATAATTCATGACTTTTTTTTTCTTAAACTACCATGTGCCCATATCTTGTGTTATCAACCCCCCAATCCAATAGTGTCTAATAAATCAAGAGGCTGGTAACACTGAGAGAGGCAGGCACTGAGTTACAACCCAACCAAATCAAGTTATTTAGACACACAGTGCATAGCAGAGCTGTGGAACTCAGTGGAAAGATGCGGAAGCCAAAGTACAAGTTTTAAATGGGATTAATTACCACAGGATCTATCCAATAAACAGAAACAGTCAAGTAAACAATGTCACCTCTGCTTCAAGAGGTCCCTAATGCACTGCCAGGATCAGGGATGGTGTGCCACAGGGAAACTCTCTCTTTCTGACCTGTTCTTGTACTTTTCCATAACAATCTACTGTTGTCCACAGGTTATTGATCAGCTTTGGGTTGATCTTTATAGAGTCATGTCTTACAAAGAAGTGAAACAATATACTCGTTTGTACCTGTAATGCAATCATAAAAAATTACATATTTGCTTGGATTTGGTATATTATTGCACTTGAAAAATACTTTTGTAGGAATACTGGGGGGGAAAAAAAACACATTTCTATGGCAAAATCCCACAACTGAACATCAGCTGAACTCATCATGCTTCTATGAAGCTTCTGTGAAACAGTATATGCACTACAACTGATTATTACCCACATATTAGGTGAAGGGTGCTACTTAATCTTTGGAAACTAATAAAGACTATTTTAATGCTTTTCTGAACCCTTTTGTTGCCATCTATTGTAATCCACCACAGGAATAATTTACTGAGAGCAAATAGGGATGATCCAGCCCCTGATCACTCCAAACAGCGATTGGGTGATTTCTCCAAGTTATTCTTCAGAAAAACAAAACTTATTGGGATCAATCCAGAGGTAACTCGGTGAAATTTAATGGCCTGTGATATACAGGAGGTCAGACTGGATGATCTAATCATTCCCTTTGGCTTTAAACTTTATGAATCATGCTTGAGGTGGAACTGGTAATGGGAGTCATCTAATGGGAGTGGACATTGAAGCAACATCCCTGGTGCTTAGGGGAGCAGAGAAAGCTCACAACACTTGGCCCGAGGAAGGAGAAACCAATTAAGGAAGCCTCTCATAAGAGGGAGAAACTGCCAAAAAGGATTAAAGGGAGAGGAGTAGGCCTTGGTGACTTGGCATGGAAAAGCCGAGGCCTGAGTTAGCATAAGTGAGGAGAGAGATGAACATGGCCAAAGTCATGCCTGACCTCAAGTCTCTGGGACAAGAGCAATTTTTGCTATTCTGAGCATTCCTTTATCCTCATCACCCCTGAATGAACCCACTGGCTGTGGTGGCTACAACCCCTTTGCTGTGTGATTTGGGCATTTGTCATGTGGAAATTGGGGTTCCCGGTTCTCACAGGTTGCTGTGCCTTTGCAAAGGGTTACGACACGTGGGGTTCTTGCCCTTCCAGTCCTCTGGTCCCCTCCATATTACTCACACAGCCCATATTCCCATAAAAGATACATTCAAAGCACCGTTTGAGTTTGTTATTTTCTGAGCCCAACACAGAGAGACCCTCGATTGATCTGGAGGTCTTCCGGCCACGTGATGAAAAAGAACATTCACGTCAAAACCAAAAAGAAATACGTGTTACGCATTTACTTCTTGACACAGGGAAAACTGCTGGTTAGACTTGAAGGGGGAAGAAAATGTGTAGCTATTAGATATAAAAACTTGTAGCTCGTGGGCAGCTTTGTGTTTGCCCAGAGTTAACACACGAAAAACAACAGTGCAATTTGCTGCTCTGCCTTTTTTTTTTTTTAAGTTTTTCTTCTAAGAGCTGCACATTATTTACAGAAATAGCCTGATTTTCATGTGGCTCCTCCACAGTGGCCGGACAGCACATGCAGGCACTGCTACACTCCAACTTATCTCCTGTAACTATCTGTTTTGAATAGCAAAATGAATATCACTGTGATCAAATATACAAGCCCCTCTGCATGAAAATCAATCCTCTGCAGAAGATATATTTTGAAGATTTAAGTGGGGTCTAAGTACTGCTTAGTCCTTGTGCATGCACACGAGTGAATACCACCCACAGGGAAAAATATGCCATGGAAAAATTCATAAATAACTTGGAATAACAAAGACTTTTGAAAATGTCATGATCTTCTTCACATATTTCATACGCAGAAAATGCAGTATAAATTCAAGGAAAACATTAATAATTGCAAGTTATTTGCTCAGGCCTAACGATCAGCAGCAGCCTAAAATATACTGGCAGATGTCTGAGCAAAATAAAGATAAACACGGCTGTGTTCAAACCACTTTTCAGAATTCTACAGTGAGATTTACAGGCTTTTTGGATCTTGTGACTTTGCACTGTTTGTTTACGAGTTTAAAAATTTTAAAAGAGGGAAAAAAAAATTTGTTTGCTCTGTGAACATGAGCCTTATATTTTCTTTTCAGTTTGTGTGCTTATCCAGATCAAAATATAATGTTTGAGACATTTTCCTTCTGTTGAACATACCACTGTCAGAGCAACTTTGCACACAGTTTATAGTTATTGTATGGAAAGTGTGCTTTGTACCAGAGATAAAAAGTTATGCTGCCTTTATTGATAGAGTGGCTGTGAAACAATTTGCTTTTGTCTAAAAATATATATATATATATTAAATATCCTCAAGGCTCAGACCTACACAACCAACTGTTGGTTGCCTGTGATGTAGATTGAACTACGGTTCATGAATTAGTGGGGTGTGACTAAATATAATGTTTTTATTTAACAGATCATTATACTATTCCTGTTTCTTTTATGTACAAACCAGAATAGTCCATAACCAGCTCCGTTTCTGATATTCAAACATTTCTATCATTGCAGAAGGAAGATATCATATATTAAAATAAAAAACATAGTGCAATCAACAGAGCCACATTTACTAATTCCACATTATTGTCTAAGGAATACTGGAAAGGAATACATTTCCTTCTCTCCATTTCAACAGAAGATTTATAAAGCTGTTTTTTTTATTATTTATTTTGAATTTTCTGATTTCACACCTTTTTGGTTTTTTTCCTTTTGAACTTGGATCATTTTTCCGATAATTCTTGGAAAGTCAGCTTTTTGGGTGTACTTCAGATGCCAACTTTTATTTCTAAAGTACTCCTCTGAAGGGAAATAAGAATTTTTGTCTTAGATGAGGTTAGCATCTTATGATATTTTTTTCTTGAAAGTGCAGTTTTTAAGGAAAGGTTTGTCATAATCAAATGGGAAACACTGTCCAGAAAGTAGCAGGGTGTGACACCACATACCAATGACACATCAGGGTAATGATGAATATTATAACCTATAAAGTATCACATTTTGTTTGTTGCAAACAGAAACTTGCCAAAGACAGCATGTTCTAGCAAGAGCTGTGAAAAAAAAAATAAATCACTAATCTTTGTTTCCAAAGATCTGCATGAAGCCGTGGCAATTCTGATGAATATTTGCAAATCAAAACCAGATTAAAATTTCAAAAATCTATTTTTTTCTTGGTATAATGAGAGATTAAATGTTGTCCAAACAGATCAGAAAGTCAAGTAGGTCTGAGAAATATTTCCCTCACCCCCAGCAAGTGATTTTTAGATTGAAAATAATTTTCTTAAATGCTTTACCTTCTTTTTTCTTTTAATCCCTTCTGAAGAAAGAAATGCCTCCCGTTTCCATTCAGAATAAAAATAATAGCGAGGCAAATTGTATTCCAAATGTTTAACTTTTCATGAAACAGGTGAAAAGTTATTACATGTTGGTGAGATTTTTTTAAATGGGATCTTTATTCCTCGCTTAAGGGGGGCAGAGAGAGAGAAAGAGAGAAGAGATGAATGGCAGTGACATCTGAAAATATACAACTCCTTTATATTAAGAGAGTTTGGTCGTATAAACCTTCTGTCTTGTTGCTCTGAGACCCTTTAATAATGTTTGATACCACTAAAGTTTATTGTTTTTATTCATGAAAGAAAAGAAAAATAAGAATTTTAAATAATAGGCCGATCATAAACCTGAGCTCGATGAGTGATGAAGGAGTATTTTCCTCTGGGGAATTACAGTAGTTGGAAGGGTTTGTTTGGATGTAACTCCAAGTTAAAATAAGGAAAAAAAACAAGAAAAAAAAACAGAAAAAACAAGGAAAAAAGGATTAATGTTTCAGCAGGTTGAAGGGGAAAATTATTTTCTACATTAGTCTTGCTATGAGCCATCCTGAGCATTAGGTACTACTGTAATAAGTCAAAGCACTACAAGTGAAATAATGTTTTTACATGTAGTTTCGGGCTATTTTATAGCAAAATATAGTGGTCTTTTTAATTAGAAGATGTATAAGAAAACACAAAGTTCCCAGTTCTGGAGCTGAGAGCTGATTTACGTTTTGCTTCCACGGAACAGATTGGATTTTTTTTCCTTTTCGGCTGCAATCGGAGAAATTATTTTCATTAAACAGGTTATAAGGTTTGAAAGGCAAACAAATTAGATGTGCAAAAGGAGAACAAACTATTTTCTCTCATTTTTTCATCTATAACTTTTAAAAGGCCTCCAAATTAGGATACTGCATCATTAAGCTTTTGACACTTGTCCAGTTAAAACTATTGACTCATACTTTCATTTCTTCCCCCTCAAATTACTCCGGTGCCACAGCTGATCTAACTATATTTTCCATTTCTTATAAATAGCCACAAGAAAAGTATTAATTATCCTTGTACGATTTAATGCACCAACTGCCTTAACCTTTCAGGTTTCCTTAAACGCCAGCATAACAAGGCATATCCATGGCAGCAAATGTGATTTATGACAGGAATCTTTAATTTCTGTTTTTAAATATGTTACCCACCGATCTGCATACATTTAAATTCGCCTGCAACACTTTTCTCTGTCTTCAGGCTGTTGTTTAATATTCAAGGATGATTTTTGTCCACATACATTTTGGTCTATGTCACCTCAGATTAAATTATTACTGTTTGCAGCCTTTTTGGAGCAGGCCTCGGGCCCTTATTTACAAGAATCAATGAAACAGTAATGAAAATCCATTTTTCATACTATCAGCTCTGGCCTGCTTTTATTTAGTTAGCTGTGTCTAAGCAAGCAATTCATTTTGTGCAAATGTCACGTTGATAAAACAGGACGAGCCACCAAAGGGTTAATCATGAAATAAAGCCTCGACTTTTGCCACCACCACCAACACCCCCCCCAGCAAAGCACATCTGTAATGGCAAAATTAAAAAAATATTTTCTTAATGTATGCAAAGTAATGTATATTGACACATAAGCAAGCCTTTTCATGATGAATATTGAAATATATATGCAAAGCACAGGAAATGTGTAACATGTTATAGATCTTTCAGTGTACATTTAGAGGAAATGAGCCATTTATATTCCACAATTTAGTGAATACCTACTGTTTATTGGTACAGAGCACATAGGAGTATATTTGTCTTAGTAATTTATTTAGGTAAATATATTTATTCTTCTAGGGGTTCTTGTGCTTTTTCTGGTTCTATAGTACTAGACATAAATATTTAACAATGCATTGTCTCAAATGTTATTCATGTAATTTATCAGGGGAAACAGTGGAGCTGTAATAACTTTTAAAGCCTGCACCTTCACTTAAACCTGGGATTGATTTAAAATGTGGGAAACTGGGATGTTTCCCCCATCCAGTAAGAGCAGGGCTTGTTTCCCTGAAGGAGCACGGAGTGAGTCACAGGGCTCAGACTCCAGCTCGGAGAGAGGGCAACAGCAGATGGGTCACTCCTCTCTCCTGGGTTGTCCTCTCTAATCTCCCCATAAGAAAAACATGAGTGAATGAGATTTTTTTTCAAAGCAATTACTCTTGTTCCATATCACCTCATTTCCCTCTGCAGCCTCCCTTATTTTCCTGGTGCTGAGGCTCCTCTCATGCTCCCTCTGGCTGGGAAGTCACACTTTGGGTTCTTCCCTCCATCATCAAAGATCTCCTCAACCTCCGTCTGTGGCTTTAGGAATCTCAGGTGGGAAGGATGGTTACAGCAAAGGGTATATTTTTCCTCCATCAACTAATTCCTGAAGGCTTTATCCAGTCACATTCCAGGCATTTCAGGACAAATTCTCCCTTGCTTATTCACTGATGCCTGAACATAGGTGTTCTGAGTGGGCCTGCTCGTGTCTGTTAGCATCCTCTGCCTCAGCGTGTGATCCTGAGCTCCTCACTGAACATATTCACACCACCAAGAGAGCATTTTGTTACTGAATAGCAATAAAGATATGAACTGGTTGTCTCTTCTCCTGGCTCTGCTTTCTCCCTGTCCACAAGTCCCACTCTTGCAGCTCGAGGGGGTTTGGAGTTATTGCTTCCTCCCCTCCTATTCAGGCTGGCACTGACATTTGCTACAGACATTTTGGTCTGTAAATTCAGGAATGTTTCCTTTCAGACAAGTACTTGAAGCTCTAGAACCTCTTTTTTATGATCACTGCCAGTGCAATGAACACAGAGTTTGGGTTTAGTTTATTTGTTCATAGAATTACAGAATGATTTGGGTTGGCAGGGGCACCTTCCACTAGACCAGGTTGCTCCAAGCCCCATCCAAACCTGGCTTTTCTCCTGCCTCTGTCTCTCTTTCTCCCACCAGTTGTAAACCAGTTGCACATCCCACCCATGGGACCTCACAGCCCCACCAAGGAAATGATTTCCAGCTGAAGGATGGGAGAAGGCACACACTGTCCTGCTTGGAACCGAACAAATATTGGACACACAATGTTAGGAGGAGCAAGTGGGAGAGAAAATAATGAGTGAGAGATTTGCAAAGAAAAAAAAAAGGCTCTCAAGAAATAATTATTCACAGCATAATCTTGGAAATGCAACACTTATCACTAGGCAGACAACTGGCTTATCATTCCAAAACTAGAGATTAAAATAAGAAATACCCAGCGACTCAAGATTCATGTACAGGAAAAAAAGAGAGAGGAAAAACAGACAGCAGCTTTCTGAACTAAACTCTTCAGGAACTGCGTCAGTTAAATTTTGGGCAGAGACCTGAACTCCCCAGAGATTTAAAATAGTAAGGATGTGATAGGGAAGCTCTATATGGAAAAGCTTGTGGAAAACTGAACCTTTTCCCCAAATCACTGTGCAACTCTACTGAGATAAACTGAATATAACTTAAGTGTGGAGGTTGGATCTTAGCACTGGAACAGAAAACAGGGACACTTTGTTACTGTAAAAATCGGCTTGGGCCAAGGAAAAAGGTCACTGGGAGGGCGACAGAAATAAAAATTGCATCTCTTTTGGACTAGAACTACTCTACAGGACCACATATATCAGATGAAAAAATAATTATTTCATATCACAATTAGTGAAGACATACCCACAGTGGTTTCTGCTCTTCAGGAAGAGGAAAGATGTGAGGAAAAGCAGAAAAGCCCTTTTTTGCAGGACAGATGTTCATCTATGCACAGTGAACATTGTCAGAATTTCTCACTAACGTAAGGTGGGCATTCAGAACAGCACCCAAAGCTATAAATCAGAGAGCAAACCCTGCAGCCTGCAAGTTGAAAAACGCTTTCTACATCTACATGACTGTGGGTATCCCAACATCAGGACATCAAACCTCCACCCTGACAAACCCAGAGTTCCTCCAAAACATCTCTGACCTACCAGGTAAAAGCTCCAAAGAATATGTACTGATCCTGAATACTATAACCATGATGAACACTGGTTGCTTGATTTTGTAATGATATATAGTCTTTATTTTCACATGTTAAAATTCACTTATACATCCCCATCTCTGCCTCTCTCTCGTTTCTGGGGGTGTATGATGAAAGAGGAAAATGACCGCAGTCTTTTCACAATAAAGTATAAGAAAACTAGGTGAAAGTCCTGAAATTTCCATTATAGCACAAGCTATAAACTTGAACTTCATAAAAAAGATATATGAGGGCACTAATAGCATAAAAAAATGCTGTTACAAGATCAATATCATATTACAGAGGTGGTTTTGCTTGTTTTTACCAAGTCAACATTACTTTTGGATATATATGTGCTTAGTATATCGATCAAAATGTATATATTCCCATCTTATCTAGTATTTTCATTTCCTGTTGCTTTCTTTCTGGTTAAACATCCATTGTATTTTTCGTTACACTTTGATTGGCACTGGTAAACTAATTTTCATTCTTGAAATTTCAGAATTTCGAGTGCAAATTTAACATCCCAATTGTGAAGAGCACTTGCTATTTTTTTTTCATTTTTCCTCTTTTGCACTTTTTTAGACGACAATAAAAGAATTCTCTGCTATGATACTCAAAGCTTTCAGTTAATAATAACCATCACTTCTTGGGATTATTACAAGGAATAAATGACAGCATTACAGCAAACGTGTTCGGCATTTATCACACTACATGACAGAACACTACCCTCAGAGCACAAATGTGGCTGATTACATTTCTGCTATTGTGGTTATTCCCTGAGAAAAGGAGTCTTCTTGGCTCTACCAGAGCATGTTAAGGCACTATCTGGCCAAAATTATCGACTGCCTGATGGGTCATAGAGTCCTGGAAGGGCCTGGCTGCAGTTTGCAGAGCAGCTGACCTATTTACTAAGTCTATCTCGAAAGGAACCCTTAGGGTTTACAGTGTCAACAGTCCTGTGCTGTTTGTTTTTCTGCTCAACCCACTACTTATTTAACAGAAGCAAAATAAGATCAAAAGGGGACTTAGTTAATTCGCATCAAATTTTGTCACACAGCATAAAAAAGGAGGGGAATTTTAGCAATATTGTCAGAGCCGCATAAAGCCAGTGGGAATCGCGATTCCTGCGCAGGCAGTGAGTGCCCACGATGCCATTTGAGCCATTACATTTCCTTTCTTCAAACCCCAATCCCAGAATTGCAGCACAGCTGATGCAAAAAGCTGAAAAGCATCAGCACTGATGGATGCTCTAAAGAATCAGAGATTAATAGACACTTAACCAGTTGACAGGCACCTTGAGCTGAATAAAGCTCTTCTATTTAGATATTTCTAATAACAACAGAAAGAGAGAATGAAAATGAGATTTCTCATCCTGAAATCTTGAGCTCTGAAAAAACAAAAATAGCTCTACCTCAAGCTGGATACAGATTCTTGTACATAGACTATGAGAATAGATTCAGGTTGGTTGAATATTCCATGTCATTTAGTCAAATTAAGAACAGAATATGCTATATCACTTCAAACTTTCTAAACCTATTTCTTTTTAAAAACGCAGTTTAACAAAATAACACACCAGTAAGCGCCTCCAAACTGACTATTTCCAGTCTTTAATAAATACATTTCCACTGTTTGAGTCCAAGAGGAACTTGGAGCAAATGGACATTGTAATTTGAGTTTCTTTATTATTTATTTTATTTTCACAAGGATATATTCAAGTTAGAGTTTGATCACTGCCTCTTTCCCTTACATCCTTAAGAATGAGGTTAGAATTAAAAGTTCACTCACAACCCCTGTTTATAGTTTATCCTCCTCATGCTTTGTAAATGGTGGTGAGATCTTCATGTACATTAATATTTGCAGCAGAAATATTTCAATATACGCACCCAGTGAGTACTGGGAAGAACAACAACCTGTCAAAGCAGGGGAACAAAACTCTTGCTATGAGCACAAGTGACCCTTCCCTGCTGTAAACTGGGAACCAAAAGAGGTCACGCAACATATTATGGTCTAACAAAATATTAGATATTAGAACTGATTTCCAAATAACAAACCCATAAACTGTTCAAAACAAAACAAAAAAAAAAGGAACTGAAACCAACACAACACAAATAAGAAATTAAAGAAAACTACATGCCAATCACATACTTAGAAAGTGTCACAGAGAAGACAGAGCTAATACTGAAAGTCTTAGAAACTTTTATTTATTAAGAGAAGGAAAGATATGGATTGCTCAAGTCTCACAGGGACCTGCAAGGAAGGGGATTCTCACTGTACTCGCAGACAAGGGGATCACCACCAACACAAGTCCAGTGCAAAGGAAAAGTGAAGGAGTTGTGAAGTGTTCCTTTATCATTTGCTGCTGCAAATGTGACAAAGAGGATTTTTATTGAGCCTTCAGCCCAATAAAGACATCCTGAGTTAACCCACAGTGGGCTGATGTCCTTGTGCAGTCATTTCAGCCCCCCAGTTTATGCCTTCTGCAGATATTTCCCCTTGTCCTTTCTTACTTAACACTTTTTTCTGGCTTGGTGCCAGCACTCTTAGTCCCCCATAAGGTTTACCAAACTTTATAAACTTCCCACGTTCCCTTTGGCAGTTTCCATCTTCACCTACTTCACCGCCTTTGGATTTTTAGATGTCCCCTGTGCTTGTGCATCACAGGAGGGCCACGGGGTTCCAGTGTTCACCCTACTGAATTCCCTGCAATGGAAGCTGATTCCCAAGTAAATCCAACCCTAAACAACCAAACATGATGCCACATAAAGTCTGTGCATAGTTATTAGATTGCACGAAGTAGCCCCTTTTCTTCATTGTTTTTTTTTTTTTTTTTTTTTCTCTAAGGGATGTTTTATCTCTGAGAAAAAAAGGAAAGATCAAATAAGAGTCTCTGAAACCAAGGGATTTGAATCCACAGCCCCATTGACAACAGACAAAGTGGAAGTCCAGGCCTTTCAGGCATTTAAATGTCCTTTGATGCTTCATAATTCTACTGATCTGGTGTTGCTCTATAAACTTGCTCAGAAGTTCAAAGTTTCTGCAAGTCTTCCTTCTTAAAAGGCCCTTCTGAGCAATGAAAGGAAACAATATCACATCCTTTATGCCATCAGCAACAAAGTGTAGACGTCAAATACGAACCAACACTGAAAAACCATTCATGAAAAAAGCAAAATAAATAAAAATTCATCTCCACTACGAAAAACTGTCATTTGGAAGTTTTAAATAAAACACAGTTTTGTTGGGTAAATTATTCTGTGATTATTCCTCTCATAATAAGGCAGACTTTTAGAAATGAGTTGCTGCACTCTTTCAGTATTAGAGCAAAGCAGAATATGTTAAAATTGTACCTGAATGAGAGCATGTGAGAGCTTATATTGTCTTTCAGAGGATATTTTTTTCACTAATGATCCCCACCAGGCAACTGCCTTTCTTTTTATTTTGTATCATGTGGATTTTTATTGTCCTAAATATCGCATAGCATCATTGGCTTTCTCCAACCACAGAATCCTGAAGACACCTACAGATTTCAGCAGCAAACCTGTGTCCAGTACTGAGCAACATTTGTGCTTTGTGATGCTGAGTTGCAGCTCAAGCTCTGGGCAGTTATTTCTTTGCTTATTTCCATACAGACCTTTGAGTTTGTATAATTAAAAAAAGTGCATCAGAACCAGCATTTTTCTTACCAAAAGCACCCAGGCTGGCACTTTGGATGTCACACCTGCATTAATGCCCAGCCAAGACCACTAAGGGACACACAGAAGCTCGTATTTCAGTGAAAACCTGGTAATACGACTACAATTTATTTATTTTGCATACTCCCTTGCCATGTGGAGGCAATAGTTTTAGATACAAAGATTTCTTGGTGAGAGTTGAAGGCTTGGCTGCAAAACACCTTCAGAGCTCCCAGCCAAGTCAGTGCCCCACAAAACCAGCTTTCCAGGAGTGTCTGGGAATGTACTTCAGCACAGTTCCTTTCTAACCCTATCCCAAACCCTGGCTGCAAGGTGAGCCTTAAAAAGAGAATTAACAGAGCCTGCACAAGCTCTTTTCCTGATCTGCACAGATGCCCAGCTTTACCTCCCCGTTTTGAAGAGTTTGAAGGCTCCTCAGCCTAATGAGCATTAAACTCTCAGGGGTATTTCTGTCTGTGAGCTCACAGGGTTCACTCCTCCTTTAATCCTGGTGCCTCATTAGTTCCTCCTGGAAAGCAGAGGCCAAAGGATTGAGTTCTGTGCACACAAGTGTGAGCAACAAGAGACGTGGCAAAAGAGAGGGTGAGGTGCTGTCACTGAGACACCAACAGCCCCATGCACAGACAACTGGTTATGCACCAGTTAAACCACTTGTGACCTATTTCAGGGTATGCACCTAATGAGTGATAGCAGAGGTGTGAAATGGGGTGGATTCCTGGGGTTCATCAGTGCAGCTCCCATTAGTCTTAATGACTTAACATCAACAATTGTCCTCTCGCAGCAGGAACACGCAAAGCACCTTTAAACACTCGTTATCCTCAAAATTTGGGTTTAGCTTGTTTTGTTAATTTCAAACGTATCTAATATATTTGTCCTAATATCGGATCCTCGGGCAAGAGCTTGTTGGATGAAATGGATACACAGAGCTTGTGTTTAAAAAAAAAAGTGACTTCATCCTTGCTTTTATGGGCCCACTCGATTCAAAGGAATAGCCCCTGGAAATAGTAACTGCTGTGATATGCTTATGGCTCCATTTACAGACTTTCTTATAGGTTCATAAATGGAGACTAGGAGGAGGAGGGAAAGGAATAAAATTTAATAACTGAATAAAAATGTAAATAAAGATTTGCCTAAAATTACTTGTCCAAGAAATAATTCTCCCTCCCCCTTAAGCTAATACTTTGATAAGCTCTGAACAGTGATCCTGATTTGGAGCGTGACCTTTGAAAATGCTCTCCAGCTTGATTAAAGATGTATTAAATTTGTTTAAATAAACCTCGTTGTAATGGCACATCATTTGTAAGAAGCTATTAGGGGGCTGGAAACTGTGCTGCTGTATTTGCATGAAAATGTGCCCTGCTCGAATTGAGGATCTCTCCTGAATTAACTGCAAAGGAAAAGCGACACTTTCATAATTTTTTTTGACAAAAGAGGAAAAAAAAAATAAACCCACAACTTACAAAACTTTATGCTGAGCTCTGTGAGAAAGGAGGTGACTGCATATTAACACAGGGCTATGTGCACAACACACACTTCCCCAAACCACTCTTCCCTGGTTTTTGTCTTAAATTTGGGGTGCACATTTTTTTTTTTGCCTGCTTTTCTTTTTCCTTAAAAAATGTCACTAGAAAGAAAAAAAAAATGTTTTCCAGTATGTTTTTTCACCTGATTGTGAGATAGCCCATCCTATGTTAGCAGCAGAAAGGAACAGTGACACAAAAACTTAAGAGACTGGCTGACATTGACAATAAGTTTCTCCTTTCTGTGGGGTTTCAGGCAGTCAGATTTTGCAGCCACTGAGGAAAGGGAAAATGTAACCCTGGATATCATGGAATTTATGTGATTAGGCAGAAAGGTGGATAAATAGATAGATAGATCCCATTCCTGCTTGAAGCATATAGATTGCCAAATGTACTTTAATTTCTTCCAATAGCTCCCAACTGAGTGAGTAACTGCTACGCTAATGAAAAAGTCTCTCTCCCTTAAATCAAATTTTAAATTAAAACCTTTCCCATTTCCCAGCTAAAGCCAGGACTCTAGGATATGTATGTGTACTTGGGGGCTTGGAGTGTTTCTTTGTGCTCCCTGTTCCTCACCACCTATTTCACATGTCAAGCCTCCACAGCCATCCTGGCACTCGTGTCCTTCATCAGACTTTCAATAACAGGGACAGCACAGATCATCTGCACGGTGCTGGGAGTGCCCTGAGTGCTCAGGATCCTCTGTGCCCCTTCAATCCCCACCCCAAAACCCAAACCTACCCTGAAGAGCAGCAGGACTTCTGAAATGGTACATTACAGACTTTAATTTTTCTCCTTCTTCTTGTTTAATCTTAAACTCTCCTCCAAAACCACAAAGGCACAAATGTGCAGAGTCACGAGAGCCTCAGTAAATCAGAGTCAGCAGCACCGTGTGATGCAAGAGGCTGCTGGTATGGGAAGTTTGCAGAGCTGGGAATGTAGAAAAACATTCAAAGAAGGAGATTTTGAATAATCATCTTTTTGTTTGTAGGCCATTCCTACCATTCTTTTCTCCAGCTGTAAGCAAAATCTATAAACAATGTAAATTTCAGCTTTGCAAAATCAGTATAGTAAGATGTATATAATAATCTAGCAGTAAATCATTCATTGTTACCAAATATCAAGCACATGCACTCTCAGGTGACATCAGCTTTGTGGTGTGTGCCAGGTGAGCTGGGACATAGCAATCCAGATTCTGTTGCAATTGGCACAGACCTTTTAGTGTTTGAATAAAAGCTTTACCAAATGTATATTGAACCAGAACTCGAGAAAGATGAAATATTAGGAACAAAACCTGCCAACCCAGAGCGTAGAACAATCACAGAGTTTCGTTACTCAGAAAGGGAAAGGCAGTAACTGAGAAAGAGGTTAAAAATTTCCTTTTACTGAATGGTACTGAAGGGATGTATCCAGAAATATCCCATTTAGTAGCTAGTTTTGGTGCTGAAAATATTATGTGGTAGCTACATTTTCCAGGCCAGTTCTAGACTGTGGATTATTTTTCCTTCTAACTATTTTCCTAAAACAAAGTTAGAAGTATCACCTATGTTAGGCTTTGGTTTACTTCTGCCACATTCCTGTGTATTTACTTTCTGCACTAAGCTGTCATGACCTTATAAATCTGTCTGCACATGGGACTTGTGTTAATCACCCATCTCTGAACTCTTCAAACTCCTGTTAAACACAACTCTGGTGCTCGTGGGTGGATCCTTGAGCAGATGGAAGGACTTTTGCAAGTAGCAAAGGCCAACTCAACTTACTTTGCATAGGAAATCCGTGCACAACCATTTTCCACTTTTCCATCCTCACTTCGTTGTATCATGCATTGCTTAATGACTTGTTAAGAATTAGCAAGAATAAGTTACTCTCCTTTTACTGAAACCACCCCACAGTGTAGCCAGGAATAAAAGGCAGGAAAGAAATCTTGCTTTCCAGATTATTTATAATCTGGTTTCTAACTGAACACCAGAACAAAACACACAGGCATTTCAGGAGACAAGATGTAAATCCTGCCCCTGCCCAATGAGTAGCCAGAGGTGCAGGGCACAGGCAGGTTCCCACTTCTCCCATGAGCTCTTTGCTCTTCAAGGCACAGTGACCAAATCCATTGTGAATTTTCTCCTACACCTGGATGGCCACAACTCTGAGAAAGGGAACTGAGATGGAAAACATCATCAGGAGAAAGGAAAATTTAGAGATCCACACAGCAGAACCTTCAGGCATCACAGTTGTTAATCTACAACCTTGCCTTAGATGAGTCATCTTTTATTTGGGGTCTGACCATCCCATCTCAATGGGAGCATAGAGACTTATAAAAGAATTGGTCTGCTTGGCAGCAGCAAGCTGCAGCCACGGAGGAACCTGCTTTCCTTAAAGTCTGTGCCATCTTCCCACGTTAAACAACCTCTGACATGTTCTCTCCTCCCTTTTTGGTTTTAATTTACCATTCTAAATTGAGATCCTAGAGCAGGTGGAAGCAGCCCAGCTCCGGGCTAATTGGTTCATCATGCACGTTAGGATAATGTTCATTCTGGATTTCGATTAGGTCAGTGTGGAGACTGCCTTGGTCAGAGTCTGTAATGATCTGCTTATTAACTCTGGTGCAGGGTCCTTGACTGTACTCATGTTATTAGAGACTGCAGCTGCCTTCAGTTCTGTGAACCATGGACTTTTATTGGACTGTCTAATGTCCTGTGCTGGACTAAGTGGTTTGTTTCTGTCCTGGCTGGCGCCAGGATTTTGTTTGTTCCTTTAACATACCTCCAGCCACGCTGAAATGGTGCATGTTATTCTGCTGGCTTTTATTCCACTTCCACCAGTGTCCATTAAATGCTGTGTGCCATTAGAGATGGTGGTCACTGAATAGATAATCTGTTTATAGTTTTTATTCTATGCAATCTTCTAGCTTTCATTTATTTTTAATTTAGGCTCCAAAAACTTTTATAAGGACTTGCCCAAATTTAGAAAAGAACAGACCACTAGTGGCTTACAGAACATAGAAACACAGTTGTGACAAGGAGCAAACCTCCTTGTTTGTTTTCCAACAACAGGTATCCTGCTCTTGGGATATTTTGTCAAGTCCAGGTTCAGTTTTAACAGCAGGCTTTCCACATCTGAGCACACTATTAGCTCTTGCAGGATTTCCTCAGTTAAACAGTACCAGAAAAAGACACTTTCTTGCTTAACTGATGCAGAGATTCTTCTTAATGCTCTTATTACAATCACATTTGATTGCTGCAATGCATTTTTCTGCTCATCTTCCTCTTGTTAGTGTTAGTTCCTTTCAGTGGTTCAGCAAAACTTCTGCCACTGCCTAAAACTGCTGACAGTAAAATCCTGTTTTCTAGTACATGCATTATTCTTTGCTCTGCTTCCCTGTTTGCTGATATGAAACCCTTCCTTTCAAAGGTTTGATTTTTAAGAATGAAACTCTCTGCTGGGTACACAGGCAGGATCTTCTGAGGTGGGTGGGAATGTCCCAGAGATACTGGGTAATTTCAGGGGTATGAGAAAGTGATGAAGGGATGTTCCATCACTGGGAAAGCAAGTCTTGATGCGAGGTGAAACGTTTCTGTATGTGTGGAAGGAGTGAAGTATAACTCCAATATGTGAAAGAAATTACAATTTCCCTAAGAAAAACTGTTTTGTTAAATAATTCCCCAAAGAAAACAGTTCTCAGGTGGGCAGTTTCTCTAAGCAGGATTTTGAATCAAGAACTCTTGGTCTTCTGACATATCCCTGATTTTCTTAGTTTTTCTATCCCCATCAGTTCCCCCCCTGTTTCATTCTGGGGAGGTATTAATATCTCTAAAGTTTTCAACAAAGGCACCAAAGGCATTTTGATCAGACAATTGAAATCTAACTCAGCTCCAACTGGCTGTGGTTGATTTCACTACAAATTTACATGGAATCAAATTAGACATATATGAATGAACATACATGAAAATACCTCCCTCTAAGTGTTCCAAGTAAAGCTTTCACTTTCACAGAGAACCGGGTCTTAAATTAAACTTGCCTCATGAAAGTTTAGCAAGCAGCATCCTGGACATCAAACTGTCCAAGCTAGAGGCTCCCTGACGTATTAAACCCAGACAAGCCTTTGCTCAGCTCCCAATTTAAATGCAAATTTGTATTTTTAATATTAATTTACTTGTACAGTTTGTATGTCCATAACATTCTATGAGTTTCACTACAAATTTTGGGTTCCACCATTCTCACTGACTTTTCCCAATGAGCATCCAATCACTCCAACTGCATTTTTGAGTATATTGGGCTTTCGTGTTTTTGTAATGGGAAGGGTTTTTGTTTTGAGGTTTGTGTTTGAGGTTTTGAGAGGTTTTTGGGTGTTTTCTTGAGAAGCAACACATCAGTGACTGTTTGTTTTAATGAAGTTCCCATAAAGTGTGGCAGGCATTCTTCACTGCTTAAACACTGGAGGTTAAATGGTCAAATTGATGCTACCAGACCTAAAGTAATCAAAACTGGATACATTTTGTTGGAATCTTTGGATAAATTACCATCTCCATCTTACTTTTTAGCCAGACTTTGTTGTTAAAACAAATTTCAGCTTCCTCTCCCAGACCTCCCTCTCTTTCACCAGCAATCCTAATGTCCCCAGACTCAAATTTGTGTCACTTTAGGCTCATCCTATTTCTCTTTAGGAAGACCTTTCAGCCTTCTTATAATTATCTAAAGAAGGGGATACCTTCTGAAGTTTTATGCCCAGTTGTTTTGGAGCTAAGGGTTGCCTGAAACCATATTTCCTCATGTATCCAAATGCAGTGATTCCTCATTTGGGAAACCTGACACTCAGAGTTAAGGGACAAATTTTAAAGCATCCCAAGTACACTTGCCCTACTGAACTTTTCCCTGTCCAGTTCATATGGCATTAAATTAAATATTGCTCCACTGCACACCATTAAAAAATTACCAGGAAGACCTTCTTGTAATAAATATCTCCTAAAATGAAGGCTCAAATCTGGTTCCTGACAAACACAAAACTCTTCAGTGGATGCCCCCAGCATTGGTATTCATTGCCTGGTTTATTTGCATCCAGCTAATATCTCAAGGATTCCTAAAACCATATCCCAGTGGTATCAAAGGATCCATAATCTGCAAAATAAACTTTGTGTGCAATAAAACTATATGAATCATGTCATCTGCAACAAATGTACCAGGGATCTGTATTCCACAGTTACTAAAAATTTACCTACTTCACACCTCGCTTCTTTTTTGGTCATTTATTTTTACTTACATTTGTCTGAGGTTTTGTGACTTAATTTTCTCCAAAAGTTTCTGCTCCATCACACCATGTATGGGAGGGGGTAAACACTGCCTAAAAGTTTTTCCTTAAAGTATTTTTATATAATTGGGAAGGAGAGGAGAAAATTAAACAAAACCATAACAGGTGATTTATTCAGAAGCACAAGAAAGATTCAAACTTGAATCAGAGGCTTCAAGACAGTGATTTCCATAAAACTCCACATATAAAACAATCTAAATAATTAAGTTGTCCTAAATGTGCATGTTTTCAAGAGTTAAAGGGAGAAGTACAATGAGTCATAGATTGCTAATTACCTGTAAACTCTTATCAAAAGGTACCAGCAAAGTGTTCCTACGCAAGGAAAAAGGGTGGGTAACAACATGAATCGTAAAATACCGATGATAATTCCTTAACCAATTTTCCTAACACCTGTAAAATTCTCCAAGAGCTTATCATGTTCGCATGCTTCAAAATAAAAGTTTAAATGTAAGCTTTACTGATAGTTATCACAAATTTCCATGGGATAATCACAGAATAAAGCACTGTGCAAATGGACTGTAATTGTAAATTGTCAATAATAACGTAATGCCAGCACTGGTTAATTATGGGCTGTATTTGATCCACATGTAACACTCTAGTCGCTTCAATTTGAGTCCTTCGTAGCCCAGACTGATTTTAGATAGGAAAGATTTCTATTCCAGCACCAGTAAATCATAACAAGGGATGTTGGTCCTTGTTCCTTTAAAGCTTGCAACAAGACAAATCAAGTATTTCAACTTTACACAAAGTTGGAAATTAGGGAATAGGTCTTGGGGAGGGACCAATAAGGGTTGCTTTGTATATTAAAGATGCACTTCCCATGGCTGGTGCCATGATTGCTTCAGAGATAAGGACTCTCACAGCTTTTTGTGTGTCTATTTGACTTCAGGAAAGCAGAAAAGAGTTCTGAGATGTGCCAGAGAAAGCAGCAGGGCTCCCCCTCCCAGATCCACCCAACTGAATGCAACAGGGCATAGCACCATAGAATTCTTTAGGTTGGAAAAGACCTTGGAAATATGCAACAGGACTGAGTATAAATTAAAAATCTTACTGTGCAGTGAAGCATTCTGTAATGCAACAAGTAAAACTACATTTCTAAGCAGCAGCAGCAGGCATTGAACTCCAAACAAACAAAAAGACACCCCAAGCAGTCAGTAAGAATTAAAAGTTCAGATCAACTCTAAAATTTAAGAAGTGAAATTCTGGTTCATTTGAAGGCAATGGGAAAAATTTGCTAGGAAAAATAATCAGATCTACATCTCCCTTAGTACAATTCCTTTGCTCACCCACCTTTTTTTTTCCAGCCTTACTTATCATTACTATTAACATGTGCCTGCCTTCTTTCCTTGCATGCCAAAGTGCCATTATTCAGTCTCATTTTCTCAGATTTGTCAGAAGAGCTTTACCAGGAGTTTGCAGGAGGAAGAAATCTTAAGAAGTCCTGACATGCCACTCCTCCAGTCCAGATGAAGATTATTCCCATCCCCACTGCACATGCTGATCACTGGGTCCAAGGCCTTCAAAACTCTCATATTAGCTAATTTTATTCAACTTTCAGAACCTGACTCCAGTTCCTGAATCAGAGTTGCCGCTGGATAATAATGGGATCAGTAGAAGCCCAGAGAGCAGCCCTTAAGCCTTTAAATATCAGAGAATAGTTTGCCTTGGAAGGGACCTTAAAACCCATCCAATCCCACCCCCTGCCATGGCCAGGGATACCTCCCACCAGCCCAGGTTGCTCCAAGCCCCATCCAACCTGGCCTTGGACACTTCCAAGGATCCAGGAGCAGCCACAGCTTCTCTGCCCAACCTGTGCCAGGGTCTCACCACCCTCACAGGGAAGAATTTTCTCCTTATATCTAATCTAAACCTACTGTCTTTCTGTCTAAAGCCATTCCCCCTTGTCCTGTCCCTCCATCCTTTGTATACCAGCTTTAGCTGGGACGGGACAGGGTGGCATTGGGTGTGAGGGTAGAAGCACAATCAAGTTCATCCTTCTACATGCCACCAAGGTGAGGGCAACGGAGGTTCCCAGCCAGGAGCACAAGGCAATTAGCAAACTGACAAAAGACATTTTCAGCGCTTTGATGCAAAATGTAATGACACCTGCGCAACAAGAGCTGTCACATGATGTTTTACATCATGTCACGATGATGTCACAAAACATACTGTAGCCTTTCAGATGATGTGCCACATCCTCCTGCACCACCAGGTCACAGCCGCTTTCAACAGCCACTGCTCATTTTGAATTAGTGTAACTGTTTGCAGAGACAGATGAAAACAAAACCAAGAGTGTGGCAAGAACAACATCAGTCATGGCCATATTATGGCTATCAGAAAAAATTACTGGAAGTGATCTGTGACACCTGAGCAGTGACCTCAGGAGAAGTCACAGGTTGGCAGTTGAGTTGTGGCAGGTTCCCAAGATCTGCCTGGCAGGCATATTACCCTTTTAAAGAGTCAGAACTTCAAAGGTACAACACAGCAAATAAGGCACAGGTGTCCTCCAACAACCACTGGAAGGCAAGTGATGCTGAGGACACCTCCGTGCCAGACAGCTGGAGCAATACCAAGCATGTTGCTGTCACTCCCAGAAGTGCTCTCCTTGGAAAAGAATACCTCCAGGAATGTATATTAAAGGACTGGAAATGCTAATTTGCTGGCACCATTTCTCTCAAGAAATCTCCTGCCAGTGGGGAAGGAAAAAAAGTAACAAAATCATAGAAATATGTGTGTCCCTTTTTATCTAAACCCCAAATATCGTTTGTTTTTTGTTTTAATATTTTATTTTGTGGACCAAAAGTGACAACTCAGGTTGCTCCAAGTCATCGCTTATGCAAGCCACCCTGTGCACAAGAAGCTGTTTCACGTGGCCATTACCTTCCTTGGTGTGTATTTGAGAAGTTGTTACAACAAACTGCAACTGGTCTGCAAAAACATGCATAAAATATTTTTTCTCCTTTCTTCCCCATACTGAAATAGCTAAGACTAATAATAATCCAGTTTCATGTGCAAAATGTATATCCTCAGGCTAATCATATGATTCAGCGGTTGCAAAACAGATTAAAAAAAAAAAAGAAAGTATTTTAGTTGTCTGGGTTATGAAAAATCAAGAAGTTACTTAACCTCTGCAGCCAGAATTAAATGTCCTAGGTGCACGATGTATCTGGGGAGAACACAACAGCTCCTTAACTTGCCCGAACCCTGCTGCCAAAATTTGGGCAGAGTTTGCATTGGGAAGTTGAGTGTCCCTGAGTGAAGGGGATTTCCTCACAGTCCTCGTGCAAAGAGGTCCCATGGTTTGGGGGCAGAACAACACACGTGAAGGCTGATCTTCCACCCTTGTTTATTGACTTGAAGTCCACAGCAAATGTTCATGCACTTTCATCAGGGAGACTGGAAAATATTACTTTGCTTCAGAAAGACAATTACATGAGAAAAAGCCCAAATTCAGTTTCATCTCTGAGTTACAGGTGATCTCCAGAAAGAGAATGGTGATGTGCTGAGTTGGGAAGCCAAGGACAGCCCCCAGAGCACCCAGGCAAATCCTCAGGGAACCAAAAATAAACCCAAGACCTCTTCCAGGAGACCAGACTTCAAAATTTCCCCTGTATATTTTTCCATGATACTTTTCCTAACACTAAATAAAACCAACAACAGTGCCACTCCCACAGTGCTCTGTCTGCATCATTCACTGCCTGCTTGCTGCTATGAAGCAAAGGCTGGGGTTTTGGATGGAACCCTCAGTCTCTGCTTTGTTAGTTTGGGATGAACCCAAAAGGCAACTTCTCCAGTTTGCTTTGCCTGGTAAATTCCCTGCTGTATTTATAAACCTCAGAAATATAGGAATCTTTCCTTTTCAGGTGCTATAGACTTCAGTTCCTGCAAAGCTAAGTAACAAACCCAGCTGACAAAACTATTAGTGGCTCTTTTGAGGTGAAAAATGGATTTCACAATTAAGAATCAATTAGATGCAACCCCACACTTCGATAAAGCAAAAATCCTTTATTTTCTAATAATTATTCATTGAGCACCTCCTGCATTGACCACACACTTAATGCTGTCCACTATGCTTAATCACTTATTCAAAGAAAACTTCTCTTTCCCAGGCAGGGTGGGATTTAATGGCATGAATTGTGGGTCTGCAGAGTTTTCTGTCAGACTGTTGAGCTCTTGATGGTCTGGGAATAATAAAATCAAGGTTACAGATCCAAGGATGCTACAATTATAAATCATTATGCAATCACAGGATGGTTTGGGTTGGAAGGGACATTAAAGATCATCTCTATGTCCATCTGCCACAGGGACACCTTCCACTAGCCCAGGTTGCTCCAGGCCCTGTCCAACCTGGCCTTGGACACTTCCAGGGATGGGACAGCCACAGCTTCTCTGCCCAACCTGTGCCAGGGCCTGCCCACCCTCACAGTCAAGAATTGCCTGATATTAACATGTTGGTAGACACATCTTTTCAACTGCATTTAATTAATCCAAGCCACTCTATTTTAGGCATCACAGAGTGGCAAACAATGAGGAAAAATCTTTTGCTTTTAGCCTTGGCATCAGCCACAGTCAGTGGGATTGTCCAGGGCAGTGCAGATTTCATCATTCCCCTTTATGTGTGATGCCTGTTTGGGTTCTTTACAAAGAAAAAGGAAACAGAAAGGGAAATAAAGAGCTTTCCCATGCTATCTTCGAGGCAGAGAAAGGAGAACTGCCCTGAAATGGCACCTCTGAGGGGCAAATACTGATCCTGTGCTGCACTGCAGGGCTGCTCTGCTGGACAGAGACACAGAATGGTTTGGGTTGGAAGAGACCTTAAAGCTCATATCATTCCGTGGGCAGGGACACTTTCCACTATCCCAGATTGCTCCAAGCCCTGTCCAGCCTGGCCTTGGACACTTCCAGGGAAACTAAAAGCAGTTCTTCATGTCCTGCCTGTTCAACACACAAACAGGCATCACCTCAGGCCACGTAGCTGATACTTACAGAAGCAGAGGTTTCTATAATGCTCCAGAATATCTGCTAGATATAGATATAAATATAAATAAGCACCACTGATACAATTGCACTGTGGGACCATTTTGTGATGAGTAGGGTTATAATGCATCTGCAAAATCAATTTTTCTATCTTGATTTAAAAGTCGAGCCCAAAGCAATTTTTGTTGCTTTGAAATTTTTATTTTTCTTTATTAACTCTTCCCAGCAGTTGAAAAAAACCCCTGGTAATGTACTTATTTAAACCTGCCTTTTGTGTTTGTCTCTGCAAAAGAAAAGTTAGCACTGAATGTTGCCCTTGCCTTTGAACTGCACTTCTGGGGAGAAAATTCGGTCCCTTCCATTTGAGAAATGAAATTTGTTAAGTGCCTGGGCCACAAAGCAGCAATAAGACTGTTGGCAATTTGAAAGACCAAATTAAAAAGGAAAAAAAAAATAAAAAACAAACAGCTGAGACACCGAGTCTAAAAATTATCTGTGACACACACGTAGTAAAATGTTCCTACAAATTCTCCAAAGGATTTTTAATTATTACAGATTGTATTAATTAGGTAATTATGCAATAGATTGTTTTGGAACCATTCCCATCTATTATGTATGCAATGTTATGTATACATGCTTTTTTAAAAGCTGTCCTGCTTTGTAAACTGCAGCCCCAGCTCGGTAGTCAGAGGGGATACAGGGGTGCAATAAAGCACATTTTTTGCCATGTTAGATACCTCGAAAGCAGCATAACAAGTGTCCTAAAGGAACTGCAGCACAGAATTTTTTTAGAAAGCTGCAAAAATATTATCTTTAAGCAATAATGAGCCATGTACAGAGGATCTGAGGATTAATGACCATCTGGGAGTGGGTGATGGCTCAAAGCTCAGCTCAGGGCCATTAACTGTAACTCATCATTAAAAGGGTGTTTGTACCTTAATAAGATGATGCAGAGAAGAGCTCCTGGGCACTTCAATGTTCACCTGGTTGTTTCAAGCAACAATTTATACTTATCGCCACAACTTGGGCTAAAATCCCTGAGCTGGGACCAGGAAAAGGTTCATGGAGGACAAAAGGACAATTTGGCAACCACTTTTTTTTTTATTTTCCCCCCTCCTGCCACGTTCCATTTTGTGATCTCCCATTTGAACCAAGTCATGGTACCATAGGACGGTTTGGGTTGGAAGAGACCTCAAAGGTCACCCAGTTCCACTCCCTGCCATGGGCAGGGACACCTTCCACCAGACCAGGTTGCCCCAAGCCCTGTCCTTAACATACTTGATATCTTTTCATATCTTGTAGAGCAAATGGCCCTTATTTCAATCCTGTAATCATGAAATTAATTTTGCCTTTTCTGGACTAATTAAGAGCTGCAGAAACTCATTTAGGAATGATGACTACTTGGGTTGCTCTCAAGATCATTATAAGTTTTGTTTACTTGTTGCCCAGAGAAGCTGTGGCTGCCCCATCCCTGCAAGTGTCCAAGGCCAGGAGGGGAATAAAAAAAACAAAACAACCCAAACCAAAAAACCACAAAAAAAAAAAGGAAAAGAAAATATCCCCTAAAAGAACCAAAGCACAACTGGAAGAAAATATTTAGCAAGACAAAAACTCTGGAGGAGGGGAAAATGCCTAATTTTCACCAGAAAAGATCTGGTAAATACTCCTCTACTCCTTTCCATGTCCCCCTTTGCCACAAGGGAGGTCTGGTGGGACAGCAACCTGCAGCACCCATGGGCTACCCAAAGTAGCAGTCCCATGTTCCTAAACCAACTATAAAAGCAGTTTTTAATTGACTTTAATCAACAATGATTAAGAGCAAGAGGATACTCCGTCCACTCCTTCAGGCTGCTTGCCTGGGAGGGACGTGGAGGGAGCAGAGTCCTGCTGGTGGGAAGGGGGTGGCCAAGAGGGCTGTGGAGGGCCCTGGAACCCTGTAGGGAGGCTCAGATGGATATGGAAACCTAATAGGAACTGAAAGCACTAATTGAGCCTGGAGAAGAGAGCTAGAGGGTTTTCCATGGCATTTGGGAGGGAATAAAAGAACTCAGAAGATGACAGAAAAGGCAGCTACTTTGGGAACATTTTGAATACTTATATTAAAAAAAAAATAACTTAAAATAATATGTGGATGAGGGGAGACCACAAGTTCCACTAGTCCTGTAAAATCCCATTTCTCACCATAACACTCTTTTCCACCGCAGCCATCAGGTGATAAAATCTCTTCACCACCTTAGTGCTTCTTCCCAAGGACACTTATTGATCTCTCATCAGTTCTCTTTAACCCCATTAACATTGTTTTAACTCACATTCATCCCCTGCACCATCCAAACTAGATATCCTCTTTGACTCAGGAGCCCTGTAAACCCTGTGTACAATATCAGTTCATGCTTCCAATACTGAAACTTGCTTGCCAAGTTTTCAAATGCATTAAATCCTTAAATACACAAAATAGAAAACCCTCACCATCTTAGATTTCTAGCCAGCACTTTCTATTTTCACTCATTTTCTGATACATTGTTCATGAAAGTGGAATTCTGGTCTTCCCCCTCCTTCCTTTTGGCATGTTTGAACATTTTAAATTGTTCCTCCAGTAGCCCACTAAATGATTTGGTTCTACTTCACCCACATTGCTTCATTTCTTGTATCACTGCTTGTCCTTTGATTACAATTGCAAATGGAAAATGTTTGAAAGCTGGTTTTGTTCTGAGAGCAGTTAAAAGCAAAGTGAGTTAGTGGATTAGCCTATTTGGCAAGTGAGACCCCAGATCAGAGGGTACTGTAATAAATTTAACATTCACATCCTAAAGCTCCAAGTCCACCCAGCACAATCAACACCTGTTACAGTGCCTGATTTACAGATAGTTGCAACCTTTGCCCAAAATTGTTAACATCTAAAGAAATGGAGCTATTCCAGTTTATCAAAACGTTTTCTCAGAGCAGCTCTCATGAAACAAACTGGCTGTCACCCCACTGCAGGATTAGGGGACAGGTTTGAAATCAAAAAAAGGCATAGAAGTTACTTTATCACTGTGTCATGCTTTGAAACTGGTTTTGAACACATTCTCCCAGTGCCCACAGCAGCACCAGCAAGGTGTTGGAGGCTTCCCCTGTCTCTTCAACCCCCCTTTTTCTTTCAACTACCTCAAAATTCAGATTAAATTACAGTCCCAGACCAGGTTTCTTTCTCTGCTGCTGGTAACAGATTCCCTAGAGCGTTTGGACAGTCTCTAGCATGCACTTGTGGGTAACCTGAGCCTGGGGACACCTGGTGACACCCTGCTGTCACCAGGACAAGGCCATACAGACTAATAGTCCCTCTAGAGCACTGGGCAGGTGATCTCAGGTGGGCGCACAGTGAGCTGTCCCCACAGCAGAGCCATGAATCCTGCCTACCAAAAAATGCTGATCCCAAATTCCTCTTAGAAAGAGAAGCTGATCTTCTTCCCAACCAGAAGGGCTGGAGCAAAAAAAACACAGAATCAACTGGGTTGGAAAAGACCTCCGAGATCATTGTCCAACCTTTGACCTAGCACCATCTTCTCTACCAGACCACAGCACTCAGTGCCACATCCAGTGTCTTCTTAAATACCTCTAGGGATGGTGGCTCCACCACCTCCCTGGGCAGCCCATTCCAGTGCCCAAAACATGAACTATACGTGGGCACTTGGAAGAGCTTGTGAAATGGCACCACTTTGTGTGTGATATCATCATTATCCTTCCCACACACATCTGGAGCACCTTAAGAGTTCACAAAATATTCTGTGTTTGGAGGGACCCACAAGGACCATCAACTTCAACTCCTAAGCCAGTCGCCCGTCAGGAATTGAACTCAAGACCTTGGTTCTTTTAGCACCATGCTCAGCCAACTAAGCCAATCTCAGGGGGAATGCAACACTTTTGTTACCTATTCCTTACATCCTAAGCCCAAAGAGAGAGATGATGGGTTTGACCTCAGCAGCAGCACTGCCTTATGAAGAAGGGTTAGGCAGCTGATGATGACCATAGCCCCAGGAGGGGCTTCAGGGCAAGAGGGGACACTTAGTTCTGCTCAAGAGCTACTCCCATTCTTTTCCTCTTGTGGAACAGCTGTTTCCAGGCCTGGAAACCTCAGAGGAAGCCCACTGTACACGGGATGAAGATATGGGCAACCAGCAGGTCACAGACACCTTGTCTCTCCATGAGGCCCTGGTGCCCCTGAGCTCAGAGAGCTCAAGGCTGGTGCCTGGCATGACAGGACTCCCAGCACCAGACCCACTGTCTTATTGCAGGAGCAGCACATCTGTCATCTCTTACCCCTGCATAAAGCAGTGGCTCCTGCCAAGTTCCTACCACCCTTTGAAATGCATCCATTTCTCTGGGTTTTTTCTACAGTGTTTAAAAACATGGCACGTCACCAAAAAACCTACCAACGTGCTGTTTCTGCCGCATGTTTTGTCAGTGGATCAAAACATTTTAGAATTGAAGACACAAAGTGCAACTTCTCTGATCCAGCATGGGAGGAAACACACTCAGAAGAGAACGATGTGCTCATGACTTGGTTGGAACAACCTGATCTTTAAGTTTCCTCACAACCCAAACCATCTTAGGATTCTACAGTCACCAAGTGCAACATCATGTCCTACATCACAAGGCATGTTGTTCCAGACACAAGGTATGTTCCAGACATGACACTCAACCTCCTCTTTGCTACCCTCCAAAAACCAAGGTAGGGAAATAGAGTGTTTTGTCCAGGACCTGTTTTTGCGGTCTGTGTACCAAGAGAGGAACTTTGTTCCAGACACTGTGAGAGAACCACACTGCAATTAAGCCAAAATTGCAGATCAGTAGAAGTATCTTCACTCTCTTTCTTTAGAGTTCTGATGCTAAGCTTAGATCCTATTTCACATCATCCTCAAACATCAATACCTACATAGAAAGATGGGTTAAAATGGAAAAAAATACCAGATTTACAGACAATGCATGAGCATTTTATAGCTGAAATCCACTTGTATGTACAACCAAAGCAAAAGGTCTGTCGTTATTAATTTCATGGTTACAGGATTGAAATAAGGGGTTTGCATAAAAGATCCAAAACACCCAGAGCTTTTGCTGTACAAGATATGAAGTATGTCGTGGTCAGGTAGGACAAGGTTCTGAGTAACCTGCTCTAGTGAAAAGTGAACAGGTTGGACTAGATGAGCTTCAGAAGTCCCTTCCAACCTAAACCATTCCTTTCAGGGACAATCAGCAGTGGGGTGGATAGTTAAATACCAGGCAGCTTAACCCTATTAAAACAAATATGGTGCATAAATACCTGGGGGTGCTGATAACCCTCAAGAACTGCAGCAAACAGCCATAAATAAGAGTAGAAAGGGACTCTTTGGTATTTGCAGAGACTACTTTCTTAAGAATTTCAAGAGTGGTATCAGTTAAGGGTGCAAATATATGAATGTTAAGGTCCAACAGCAATGAAAAGTGTTTCTCCTTTTACCTGAGAGCAGATGCATTTTAGCAGAAAACATTCATTTAAACAGTCAAAGTTTGCATAATATTTATATTTCTCTCTCATACCTTAATAATTTTCGTAATAAATAAACTGGGGCTGTACATGCACCATTAATAAACCTTAAGAATCATAAAAGAGAAGAAGAAAGTTAAGCTAGTATGGCTAATTAAAATTAGTTTGTTGCAAGTTTAATCAATTAGCCCTGAGTTTTCAAGGCAATATTGCTGCTATTCACGCTCAGTGGAGACACTTTCAGGCAGCCCTTTATTGCAACATCTCTGTTCAGATGACCTTTATTTCATAAAGCACTGAGCTAAACATTTTATACACAGGGCAAAATATGTTTATTGAAGAATGCCAGGGGACTGTCTTCAGGAATGTGATTTGGCCTCACTTGGGTAATTTACCAAAGACAGAAGAAAGTTGCAAACCTATCTGTAGCCTTCATCTGAAAGCCATGCCATTTCTTTGTAATGCTGCCTCATCTCAAGATTTCAGCTGTGCTTCTGCAAATAAACCTCCTCCTAGACAGATGCTACAGTGATTGTCCTGGTAAACCAAACAGAAAAGAAAGAAAACCCACCACAAAACACAGGACAAACAAACAAACATCCTTGCACACACAGCAGACGCTTTCTCAATTACTTAATTTGACTTTTGGGTAATACAGACATGATTTCAGGGAATAATATTTTCCAGACAGAACTTATTTATTAAGCAGTTTGTGGTCAGGCGTCAATTAACCAAAGTAGGCAGCACATCTTTGGGAGGCATTAGTTTCCTAATTTCCAGAGGGACAGAGATAAGGGCATTAACAGCACCATGAGCTCCCTAATTCTGAGGTTGGTCCCCCCTGTGAGGACCCACCCCGGCACTTGTGAAAGCCCAACTGTTGAAATAACACCTGACATTTCCCCCTGAACTCCTGCAGCATTTGCTGATTCATTGCCCACACAGAGGAAAAAGCACATTTACAGCTAACAACAGTGCCCTGCCTGCCTGAGTGATGGGAAACAGATTTCTGGGCTCGCTGTGGAAATCCCAGCTTTTTTGTTGCTTTTTTTTTTTACTTTTGCTTACTTGCAGTCCAGTTATGAATTTGGCTTTTCTGCAGTGAATGGGATGAGCAAATCCAAATTGTAGTTAAAAAGAGGAAGAAGTATGTAAATACAAAAACAGTGTGGGTTCTTCCTACTGTATTGCTATTTTTTGCTTTGAATGGAGTTGTGTCAGGGCAGGGTCAGGGTGGATCTCAGGGAAAGGTTTTCCTCCAGAGGGTGGTGGGCACTGACCAGGCTCCCCAGAGCAGTGGGCACAGACCCAAGGCTGCCAGAGCTCCAGGAGAGTTTGGGTGATGCTCTCAGGGACGGGGGGGATTTTTTGGGTCTCAGCAGGGCCAGAAGTTGAATTTCATGATCCTTGTGGGTTCTTTCCAACTCAGGTTATTCTATGACTTTGCTCTACACTGTATTTTCCAGTGAGCTTTCCACGGGCACTTCATCTCACTACACAGCACAACCACCAAATCCTGAACGCAGACAAAGTTACCCCATAGAATACTGAGGAATAGGTCATGAGATGGGAAAACAGCTCCTGCCATACCACGATATAACCCTGATCTCAGAAGCCAACTAAGGTCAGGCTGTGCTCAAGCAATGGGCTTTTGAGGAAAAGACTTTTGGCCGAGTATGACACAGCTGGGAAGGGATGCCCTGGATGGGTGCTGATGGGAAGAGCTGTGAAGTGAAGATACTACAGGACATTATGATGCCTAAAAGCCTCCAGGTGCCTTTTCCTGTAATCCCATGGGACATGGATTTTCCCCAGAGTCAGCACCGAGGTTGCTCTTATCCTGGCAGTTGGTTTTCTAAGTTAAGGTGAAGAGGAAATCACAGATCAATTGAAAAAAAAATAGAGTAAAATTCCAGTTCTTGCCCCTGAGTTACAAACAGGACTCAGGCTGGTCAGAGAAGCTGTGGCTGCCCCATCCCTGGAAGTGTCCAAGGCTAGGTTGGACAGGGCTTGGAACCACCTGGGCTAGTGGAAGGTGTCCCTGCCCATGGCAGGGGCTTGGAATGAGATGAGCTTTAAGGTTCCTTTCCAACCCAAAGCATTCTGTAATTCTATGATTTCCTATCAGAAAACCAGAGTATAGTTATAATTCCATTATCTATATTGAACTATTACTGGGTGTTGAAGCTGATTTTAATCATTAAAGTATCCTCCAAGCCATACTGTGTTTACTTTTCCCTTTGACAGAGAGGTGTTCAATCGAAACTTTGTGCTTAATCAGAGCAGCTTAAATTACATACAATGTGCACTTCTTGCAAGTTGTGGGTCTTCTCTTAAAAATATTCCTGCATAGGCAAGTCATTCAGAAATTCAGAGCTAATTCTGGTGTCCTAATGAACAAGAACAGCATAGTCATATTTGCCTATTTCTGTAAATGATACGTTCCCATAATCTATCAACTAATATATACACTTTCAGGAATGGAAAGTTATGTAAAATGTTATTAAAAGACTACTTGTATTAAAAAAAAAAATAATTCTGTACCTCAGCATAAAGTTCTCTGTATGAACACAAATCCCAGCAAAAAGCAGAACTTTATTTAATGCAGTTAATAATTTCTTGACCATTCCTTTAAGTTTAAAGGCTTGAAAATAACCAACCTTATATTAACATTTGCCTATAGTGATAAATATATTTATTTTGCAAGTCATAAAAGTGAAAGTACGAGCAATATCCTGAAAAAAATATTAAAAGGCAGTTGTGATTATTCCTAGAAAGTAAACCAGACTTTCATAAATTCTCAGCTAGATGTTGCCAAACCAAATTGTATCAGTGTCTCTCATCCAAACTTGCTGTTTGCCTTCCTTTCCTCTGTTTTTTTGCTGAGACTGTGAAATTAGCTGTGCTTATTCAGACTTGCATTCCAAAAGACAAGGGCTGGGAAGAGGAAAAACTCCCTATATTTATCAAATCCAATAGCATCAGATAGGAGCAATTCCCAGAATTACTGAGAGATAAAATTCATTCAGTTGTGTTTCATGTGAAGTCCTGTCTGGCCTTCGAAGTTTCAGATTAGTGGCACAGGACAAAAGTGTGTCAGCAGCTTTTCCATAAGCTGTGAGAGGGCTTATTTTTGGGTGACTAAGAAAACTTGGGTTTTTTTAAAGTGACCCAAGTTATATAAACACACACACACTTATATATAAAGTGTCATGAGTTATTTTGGTGATTTTGGACCAGCATCACATAAATAAAACTTAAATGCATAAAAGTCAATATTTTCTTTTTCTACTTCTCAGCCTTTTCCATCAATTGCACTAAATAATGAGAATTTGGTGGTTGTTATTACAACCCTACAACTTCAATTACCTTCATTCCAAAGATATTTTCAAGCCAAAACGAATTATCTCAAAAGAAAAATGTCCTAACAAGGTGTTGAAGTTGGTCCCTGTCCTGCAGCAGGTCCTCACACTCCTGGCCCCATGGAAGTTAATTCTCCCTGTTGTCAAGGCTCCAGGATTTTTTCCTTATCCAGTGAGAACCAAATATGCTCAGGATTAAGACACACAAGTGGAAATTCAGCTGAAGGCACTGGATGAATTCTGCATGTTCAGTGGGCACATAAATGTCCCACATGGCCAAAACAAGAGTCAATCTTGTTTATTCAGTGCCAAGAGCAGTTCAGAACACCAAATGCAGGTATCTGGCTGAGGTGAGTATGGACCTGATGATCTTAGAGGTCCTTTCCAACCTTAGTGATTTCATTAAATGTTTTCTCAACTCCATGCATTGCATTGACTAGATCTCACTGCTACAGAAGGGTCTTGCACACCAAAGTCATAGGAGATATCTTGGTCTGGATCATAATCCAGCTCCTAGTTTCCAAAAAATAAATCCCAACTACAACACAAATTTAGAAAAGAAAAACCCAAAGCTCTATAAACTTAGATAAGGCAAGTTTTCAGTTAGAAAACAAGAAGAATAATGCATTTAAATTGTTTCCATATTATCTTAAATCGACACTCCAACTGTGGAAGTGTTACTGAATTCCTTCCCACAACTTCTTGATGGCTGGAAGCTCTTGCATTAATTTCCATAACTCTTCAATAAGACCCCAAGACCAACATTTTCTAATCTATACTCTTAAGTATATACATAAACATCAAAGTAAATGTAAGACAATTTTAAGTGTGAGACAAGGTCTGCCTGGATGTGTGGGGATTTCCATAGCCAGCTCCTGTCTACTCTTCCAGGTTTCTCCTAACTAGTTTTTCCTAACTCGTCCCACTGTCTCTCTTGCAGAGGAAAAAGGAGAATAAAAACTCCAGCATCTCTATTTCATAGAAATTTTCAGCCCACAGGTTTAACAGTTCTTTATCAAGGGTTCATTCAAGGTCATCTCCATGTTCCTGCTCTTCCCCATTTGGAGTTGCTCAGTCTGTCCTCTGCTCCCAACATTTTCTCTGAGATAATATATTTTCACTCATCTTCATACTTTCCAGCTCATTATGTTTTCATTCCTGTTCTCAGTCTCGAGGAGTCTGAGACATCTGAACCCCTTGGGAAATACATCCTTCATGTTTGAAGCTCTCCAGGTGTTCATTTTATCTGAGACAATAGAAGCTCAGAAGTCATAGGAGAACTAGATTTCTGTCCATTCTTTGACATATTTACCCATAATAGTCAGGGTGGTAACTTTCACCCATAGAATTCAAAGGAGTTAAGTACTTGAAAACTGCAAACCAAGTTCCTCCACCTCTTCTCTCCTCCTTCAATACCAATTTTAGTGTGACACAGTGAACAAAGGCCTAATTTTCAAGGGTGTTAAACAGAAACTGCATTGACATTTAAGGATATTTCAGTTACCACTTTGACATCTAAATAAGTAGCGAGATTCGCAGCCGTGCTCAGAGCAATCGGAGCAGCAGAAGGCTGAGAACATTTGGAAAGCCATCCCCGAAACTCATAAAAATTAGCAAGACTAATTATAAGTAACTTCACTAAGCTCGATGCTTAGACATTTCAAATGACATCAGGGCTCAGCAAGAGTCTGGAATTTTTCAAGAGCACCCAAAAAATTAACTGCTCATCTAAAATTCATCCAACTTTTTCTGGTTCCTAAGCCATTTTTTCTACTCACACAGTTACAAATTTGGGGTTTGTGGTAGTTACAGACATTTCCACCATGGTGCTCCAGATCATTGTCTCTTCATTGATTAAAAAGTTTTTACATGAAATTTACTGCTCTGCTTCTGGCCCAGAGCAAAGGCTGGATGAAGGATGTTGTGAAGAGAACACCCTAAATATGCAGCAGCACTACTTATAAAGAATCAATGAAACTGATGCTGTGGATATTTCCACAATTTTGGTAACTAAACCATATCCAGAGAATCTGCCTGCATGGTCTTATAATTGGCCCGGTTATAGTGGGGTCTTATCATCTTTATTTCTATGCCCACAGTCACCCAGTTAACTTTCATCAGGTACGTGCTGAAAAGCTGATGCCCTGCAATTTTCCTTGCTTATTTCTGACCCTTCTTTATTTTCACGTTTAAATCTTGTCACTTCAGCCCAATTTATAAAGAAATCTGCCTGAAAGTAAGTGCTCAGATTTATCACTCTGTTTTATTGACTGTGTACCTGAAAACCTACAACCTTCTGTGACCGGAAAGTAGATGAATGAACCAGCTGAAGGGAGGGGAAAAAAAAGGATGAATAAATGGCAACACACAATTCTCCACAGCAGTCTGACCTGAGCATCCCGAGGGAGAATCATTTTGTTAGGAACGACTACAGCATGTTTGGGAAACGGTGCACTGTCAATATAATCTTTACAATTACAGTCATATGATCGGTACATCTGGAAAATAACAGTCAAGTGATTAGTCTGAACTTTGCCTGGATCAGGCAATTTTTACACGGCTCTGTCAAATGTCAGCCCTCCTTCTCCCTCACCAATTTCAGAAATGTTGCACCATGATTTCAAGCAGTGAATCATCCTTCCCTGTGCCAACCATCTGGTTCGTCTGCCCCCTCAGTGTCTGAAATTAGATGACGGAGGGCAGGGCAGGCTTTCTAGAGTGGCCATTAATGGTACTGGAGGAGGGGCTCTGGCGACAGATTTTCCATCTGAAATCATGGACTGTTAAAAACTGGCAAGGACTGGAGAGGAGTGAGCAGAAAAATAATGTGAGGAAGAAGAATTAATAAAAGATCAGAGAGAAAAAAACAGAAAAGAGAAAAGGAAACAGAGCAGAGACAAGTAGAGGAAACGATATGAAGGCAAGGAAAACAATTTTGGAAAAAGAAGAAAAATCCCACAAATTCCTCTACACTTCTGCTGCTGGATTGTTATTCATTTGTTCTATTCAGTGATGAAAAAGTGTCTTACAGTGCCCACAAAAATTTCCAGCAGTCCTGGAAGAGGCAGCAGGAAGAGCAGAGGAAAAAAGTGCTGAGCATCATAAAAGAAATAAGACAACTCCCAAGGGTTACACTCTGACTCAGGTATCTGCAAAGAGCAGGGATTAAGAATACAGGACCCTGGGAGTGCAAACAACAAGGAAGGGGCTGAAGGACTCCTGCAGACACTTCATTTCACTGCTCATGTCCTACAAACTCCATTTGCATTCCAACACATTGCTGAGAACCCTCACAGGACAGCTCTAGACTTGTTTTGGGCAGTCCCCATCCCCAGGAACATTTGGATGGGGAAAATAAATCATGACTATGTTGGAGCAAGACCACCCTTTCTAAAAAAAATAAATCCCAAATTTAAGAAAAGATAAAAATCATTGTTTTGGGATATAATGATACAAAATAGAAACAAGGCACTAAACAAACATACACAATCCATCTTTCCTTCCTGTTTTTTTTAACTCTCATCAAGTGCTGTCCTACATCATCCCAGGAGTCTTGTAATAGTTAGCACAATGCAGGGGCATTGACTACACCGAGTATCTCTGGTCCATCTTTCATCAGCACAAGCAGACAATGTCCCTCAGCATAAAGAAAGGCTTAGGAATTGCATATGAATGAAGAGTTACATCAACAAATTGGTCCTCCGCTTCAGAAGGGGAAATATTTCCTGAGAAGCGTGCTGTGCTTTTTTTGTAGTTATCAAAAATACAATAGAAATCTAAGTTTATAAAGGTAAAAGCATTTCTCTGAATATTAACTAGTTTTCTAAAGCGGCCTTGTTGGGAAATCCTATTTAGTACTGCCCAGAAATAACTAATTAGCTCCCAAAAAAGTAAATTGCAGCATTTGATCTGTGGTTAGAACATTTCACATAATAATAATAATAATTATTAATTAACTATATTATTTATTAATTAAATAATAACAATTATTATATTGCAATCATATATAAGGAAAGAGTTCCTTGAATTGTATTACCTGGCTACTACAAGGGTGAAGTTTTGTTGAATTTGGCCAAAAAAAAGCAAATCACTGATTTTGTCAGAAGTTTCAGTTTAGTATCACACACAGGTCAGTGTTTAATGTTGCTGCTACTGAACAACACTAGCATCCCCAAAACATTTGTTAATATCTGTATTTTGACAGATAAAAAAATAACATCTTATTTGCATAATATTCATAACTTTTTGGGGTGGTTATCATTAAAAATAACTTTTAAATGTTTATTTCCATGATAGGAGTTTTTTAAATGCTACTTGTACACTGTATTTAAAAAGCTTTTAAAAAAATAAAAAAGCTTTCAAAGAAAAAAAATGAATGCCCCAAACACTTACTTTTAATTGTAAATAATAATAATAATAATAATAATTTATTATTTTGTGGGAAGCAGGATAAAACCCATAAGAATCGATTATTGAAAGGACTTCAACTTTTTATTCGCATTGAGTTTTAGAATATAAAGGTGGATTATTTATCCCCAAGTGTAAATTCTGGTGAACAGCTCCAATTCTGACACAAACCCCCCAAAAAAAACGCCAAACTATTTTATTTTACATGACAGACAGGACTTCCAGGTTTGCAAACAGTAACGGACCAAATTTTTAAGTGATCCTCAAGTTGTGCTCTGATTTTGCATCCACGGTTTTGCACCTGCACTCAAGCACAAAATTGTGGGCACACTCAATTGTCAGAGCATCTCGCTGGTTGATTGTACCATCAAATGAAGGAGAACTGGGCACGCCTGGCTCTTTTCTGCTGCACCCATCGCGGCATTCTAAGGCAAAATTAAATGTTTTTTAAAATAAAATGGGGTTTATTTCTGAACAAAGTTCCCAGTTTACTTCCTGCATTTAATGGCATGTTCACATATTATTGGCTGTGAGGGGCAAAGACCCTCCTGTGTGAGTGAACCTGCCCTGAGATTATTTTGAAAAACAAACTTGTTTTGCATTTGCAGTCATAGGATGTGTTTTCCCTTTTTAAACCCCAAGCTGATTTCCTGATTTTTCACTTTTCTATTGAGATCATGCTGTCCTTTCCCTCAAAGTTCACAGCGAAGGTGAGTAAATACAAATAGCTCTTTGGTGAGTTATTTACTTTCCTTCTGAAAGCCAATGCAGGAAATCTGTTTAATTTGCATTTTTAAAACAAACGGACACCTGACCATTGCTATGGCTCACCCCTGGGTACCTGTATATTCAGTGTTAGGTGTTATTTCCTGATCACAACCCCAAAGATGCACCTTCACAAACAGAATGAAGTTTGCCATCACTTCTCTGTGACATCAGTCTGCAGATCCATCTCTTTGTCACCATTTTTGCTTTATGACAGCTTTCAGGGCAAGCTATTACTACTCACAGCAGTAGATCTGACAGAGAAAAATATTATTTTCATAATTAATGCATGGTGACTTTCTTGCTCTTCCAGAGGAGCAGAAGTGTCTCTTATTTTTATCCCACTGCTGTTACCCTGTGGCAGATATTCTTAGCCATTAATAGGAGAGTGGACCTGTTTGAAGCCTCTTTGCCACCCCCATCTGTTTGCCTGCTTGCAGTTTTGGGGACATTTCAGTTCTTCTTGCTTCCATTTGCTACAATACTTCTACAGTTCCCTATAGCTCCTGCAGTTTCATTTCTTCAGGACCCCTGTGCTGCTCTTCAAGTGTCCCTTCCTTTTCTTTCCAGCCAAAAGGAAGAAGTACTTGAAGTCCTTACAGCTTCATGAGGTGACATTTTGGTGATAACAGTCCCTTTGTGCATTCATAAATTTTCTCCTAATTCTGTTGGTCACTCCAGTAGTTCTCAAATCATAAGGATGGTTTGGGTTGGAAGGGGCCTTCAAGATCATCTCATTTCACCCCCTGCCATGGGCAGGGACACCTTCCACTAGCCCAGGTTGCTCCAAGCCCTGTCCAACCTGGCCTTGGACACTTCCAGGGATGGATTCTTCACAAATGAGGTTTGATTGTTTGCTCAGTGCCTCTTCCACTGGTGCTGCTACAGCTCATTAAGGCCAATCCTTAACTGGGGTATACAGAATATGTTCACTTCATTTCTATGGAGTAGGAAAGAGAAAAATAAAACCAAAGAGAAAGCTAACAGATTGTTTGGATCAGTAGGACCATCAAGAGATTATGGTACTATGGGAATTGAGACTGGCTTAGGAGAGAGTCATCAATGCTACCTAAATTTCATTGAGGTGGCCTCTAGACCTTCATGTACAACCAGGCAGCGTTCACCCCACCCTTTTCTGGCTTGAACTGAATATTATGTATCATATGATTCACATTAATAAGAAAATAAATCTCTCTTTCCACCCAAAAAGATCAAATAGGTTATAAAAGTTATTGCAGATCCTTTTTATTATTATTTTGTAAGACTGATGAGTTTGCCCTATTTCTAATATTAGCCAGAAGTCTTAGAGAGATGAGAAAACTGTAAACATTTCCCACAGAATCAAAATTAGCCCAACAAAACAGCAAATAACCTCAAAATCTTGTTCTGTTCTTCTAAAGATTGAAAATAAAGAAAATTCTTTCCTTTCTAGCCCTCCTTTCAATCTCTGGTGGGTGAGACTCTCCGTGTTTGTAGTTAGGCAGCTGGCTAAAAATCACAATAAAAGCAAATGTTGTAAGTACAAAGCACAGAAAAGCCCAACTCTTCCTTTAATGCTTTACTAGCACTTCACTAATAGGCCCATGGGGTGCAGTCAGTCAATAATAACCCAATAAAATCAATAACGATAAACAAGAGTCAGTGTTCTAATAAAAATAGAATTTTTAAAATGCAAACCAGCTGTTCCAGTGTTATGTACAAACATGGGCCTGGTGTGAGGGTTCACTCCAGTTCCAAATATCCATGTTCAGCTGCCAGTCCCACATGCAGTTCCCTTGGAGGAGGATGAAGTGATGGACAACACATAAGCACCATTTATTGCCAAGGTGAACACACACATTTATTGCCTACTTTCATCTCTGATTTTATTGGTACTCTTCAAGCTGGCTTTTCTTTTCACATATTTATTTTACGTGCTTTATTTGACACAAAAACTGGGAAGATTTTTCTCCAGTATTTTCCAAGCAGAATAGAAAACTATATAAAGACTTCGGTCAACTATGAAACACCTTCATTGGGTTAAATTCGGACCATTTCTATAAAACTACACAGGCAATAAATTCACTATTTCTATCCCCAAAGAAGTGGCCACAAACCATGGAAAGTTATCATGGAGGGTGGAAGAGATGAGGAGGAGCAGAACTGAGGAATCAGAGGAAATATCTTGGCTGTCACATAGCTAAGAAAGAACAGCTTTAATTAGATGACTTTGGTCTGATAACATCACTTTTGCTTCTCAACTCCACAAACATCTAAAAATGGAAGTCTTTGAAATTGCAGGAAAAAAATAGCAACGTGTATCTCAAAAATAAGTCATAAGTTACTCTGCACTCCCTAGAGGAAGAGAACTAATTATTTCCAATCTTGTCCATCAACTATGGCCATGCTACAGGAAGGTTTAAAACTGAAGGCTCAGTCCATTTCTTACAAAAATAAAAAATAAACTCCAGAATTTATACCACTCTTAAGACCATTGAAATATGTTAGGAAGATTAATTAGAACTTAGTGAGTGTAAAACCAAACTGAACTTTTAGTCCTTTAAGGTGTGGAGTTTGATTCCCTTTTAAAAGGGACAAAATTGAAGCACAAGTTTGTGCTTCATCCCAATCCCACATGTAACAAAGATTTTCAGCAGTTTGACCTTCCCACTAAAGGGATCTCAGTTTCCAAAAAGAAGTACAAGGTTTTGAGACTAGAGGTGGGTCAGTCTAGGTGAGATACCACAGATGAGAAAGAAACTACTCCTAGACAAGCAACCTGAAGATGTGTGACATCAGAGAGCAAAAACACAACTTGAGCAAACACCAACTGCCCTCATGGACACAGAAATGTTCCAATACATTTGTACCTCTAAGAGAAGAGAGTGAAGAGCAGGGATAGGCTCTTAGCAAAGGGATAGTCAGCTAAATGGGTTTCATCCATCCATCTTTTCCTCCGAATGGTTGCAAGACCATTTCTGCACCCCACTTGTTTTCCTGAGCAGTTTGGTCAGTGCCCAGTTAAAGTCTGAGCAGGAACTGGTACTCAGAGGTCCTACCAAGGAGCTGGAAAGTCTGGTACCAGATTGCCATTCACTCTCTTATCAAAACTAAAGCTGAAAGCAAATAAAGATGAGTTTAGCTTAAGTACATTCACACAGATGAGAAAGGATATCATAAAAACTACAGCTTCTGAGAAACATCTCTGGCCAAAGATAATTTTCAACAATTACACCATAGCTGGATAGCCTGATGGAGAGAAACTGAGAGAAAACTCTCCATAAAATAGATTTGGCTCTCATTTACACTCCAGACCCACCCCTCTCATGGCATTAAGGATGTTCCCTATCTTTTTTTCTATCTACCCTTAGACATATTTTCTTAACTGCGTGATGAAATTTATCTTCTAATATACAGCTCCTCCTGAACGCTCTCTGACAAACCCCATCAAAAAGTGCTATGTTATGCTCCAATCACATGTGGAGTAATGGTTTACTCATTTTCTGCATGAAAAGATGGGCACAGTACTTTGCAGAAACCATCAAACCTCTCATTTCTTGTGCTCTTTCTACAGTGCTCCTTTTGCCAACATCATTAATTGCACATGACTCTGCCGCATATACTAAGAAACACAGGCCTGGCCAAAAGCAGTTCCTGGCACCATTGCCATTCTGATATATGCATTTCAGCTTAACAATATTATCAACACATGGTTTGGAATCTTACTCAAAAAAAAAAAAATAAAAGAAATGTTTCACCATCTCCTTTACAAGTGAAGAAAAGTTCTCTAAGTCGAGGTATTATTTAAGAGAGAGCAGAGAACACCTTATTAGCAACAACTGAGAGGCCACAGCTTATCCTTTTGGCTGGGGTAGAGTGGTACAAGCTTTCTAATATCCTTCAAGACAACCATTATTTTACCACAGAGACACAAGGCTGTGCTTTGTGTAGGTTTTTATGAGAGAGAGGTGTGGGCACCCAATCAGAGGGAGAGGCACAGTTACGTGCTCGTGAAATGAATTACACCGACGGCTGTTATAAATCTTTAACATAGCTCAGGAGATCAATTAAGATGTTCAAGCAGCTACAAAAAGGATGATTGAGGCAAATGGTAACATCAGGATGACCATATGGTAAGGGAAAGCTGGAGCTGCGTGGACATAAAACGTGAGCCATCGGAGTGCCACCGCTGACAAAAGAGTGAGTGGGAGAGGGACAAGGCAGGGAGAGAAGGAGAAAAAACAGGATGGGAACTGTCCAGCCTGGAGAAGAGGAGACTGAAGGGAGACCTCATTGCAGTTCCAGCTTCCTAGGAAGGGACAGACACTGATCTCTGCTCTGTGGGGACCAGGGACAGCACCCAGGGAAGGGCTGGAGCTGTGTCAGGGCAGGGTTAGGTTGGATATCATGAAAAGGGTCTTGCCCCAGAGGGTGGTGGGCACTGACCAGGCTCCCCAGGGCAGTGGGCACAGCCCCAAGGCTGCCAGAGCTCCAGGAGGGTTGGGATGATCCTCTGGGGCACAGGGGGTGACTCTTGGGGATGGTGGACCAGGAGCTGGACTGGATGATCCCTGTGGGTCCCTTTCAACTCGGCACGTTCTGTGACTCTGTGATGGGGGCCTACAGGGAAGCAGAAGAGGGAGTCTTCCTCAGCAACTGTAGTGAGAGGACAAGGGGGAATGGGTACAAATTCAAAGAGGGGAAATTAAGGTTAAACATATGGAAGAAAGTTTCCACTGTAAGGTTGGTGAGAAGCTAGCACGGGTTGCCCAGGGAGGTTGTGGACACCCCAACTCTGGCTGTGATCAAAGCCAGCTTGGATAAGGGTTTGAGCAACCTGGCTTTGAGTGAGGTGACCCTGCTCATGGCAGGGGGAGGTGGGACTAGATTATCCTTATGGTCCATCCCAATCCCTTAACATTCTCTGATTCTATAATACACATGCGGGATTTAATATGAGACTCCCAGAAGGGCAAGGTGCTTTATTCCTACAAGTCCCAGGTGCAAGGTGTTGGTGCAGAGCTGATGATCCCAACTCCAACTGGTGTGGGTGAAGAACATGCAGTCCAGTCCCAAACAGCACATGGCAAACACAACTGAATGTTTAAAATAATTCTATTTACTATGAAACGATCAGCTGTAAACAGCAGTGATTTTATCTCTTCCCTGGCATGCAGGGGTGGCACAAATTAATTGACTGTCCCTTTTTGAGATCTCTGGTAGTTTCTGTGGAGATTGTTCATTGGGCTGTGTTACCAGGAGCCATCATCTCTGCAGGACACAGCAGCCCATGGACAACTTGCTTCACATGCAGTGGTGTGATTATAAGGTGCTAACAGCACCATTAAGTCATATCACTGCTGCACTGAGGTTAAAAGGCTTTCATTTCCTAAGGTTGTTCAAACTGCTAAAGTGCAATGGACAATTTAGCCTAACCTTGCACAGCAGCCCTAAATCCATACTGGCTAATGAAGGCAGCAGCACACGATGGAAAACATCCTCAACACCTGATTAGGAAGAGGAAACAGTGCAGAACCACCTTTAGCAGAGCCCTATTCCTCCTCTGAGCAAGGGAAGTTAAATAGTTAAAGTATTAGACAGCTATCTTAAGAATATAGAAAATAACTTCATCTTTAGTTCCACTACATTCTAATCTGAGAATTAAATTCACTTCATTTTATGATTATGTTAATTTCCCTCCCACACTTATTCTAAGTATTGACCCTAAATAATAATAATTAAAATATTTCTATCACAACATTTAGTAAGGATAAGATTGTTTCACCCTTTTTGGCATCAGAAAAATTAACAGAAAACAAATTATTTACATTAGACCATATTTAACAACAATTGTCCTCAAATATCAAAACCATGATTCAATGTTTTCTAGTGTTTATTTATCCACTTTTGGATTTGGTTCTTTCCTTTTACTGAGGGCACATTGTGCATTAAAGTCCAGAGATTTAGTCATTTTTTATGTTAAAACCCAAGAATATCTTGATGCAAAATTAACAAATTTACAAGATAAGATTACTCTCCACCACTACACAATACTTTTTAAAAAGGAGGGGAAAATCTAATTAAGGATTTTTGCTTTCAATTCTGGCTTGCACAGTGACTGGAGACAAAACTGGTGAAAGATGAAGTTGTCAAGGTGAAAGAGAGTATTAAGACATTTTGAAAATTAACTTCTAGGTATAGAAAAATCACTAGAAAGATTTTTATTGATTAAGTTTTATTCTTTTTTATTTTCTGTGCATGTTCTGTTCTACCAAGAGAGATGGATGGAAGACCTTTACACGGTTTTCAGTCAGATGAGTTTTATGTGAGGACCTGCTTAAAGTTGAACAAAAGACCCAACTAACTCTCATTTGATGTACCAGGAGACTGAGAAGGACAGGTCAGATTCTGTGTCATGCCTTAAGAGGTAGACACAGAGCAGATTTAGATTAGATATAAGGAAGAAATCCTTCCCTGTGAGGGTGGGCAGGCCCTGGCACAGGTTGGGCAGAGAAACTGTGGCTGCCCCTGGAGCCCTGGAAGTGTCCAAGGCCAGGTTGGATGGGGCTTGGAGCAACCTGGGCTAGTGGAAGGTGTCCCTGCCTATGCCTTGGGGTGGGCACAAGATGGGCTTTAAGGTGTCTTCCAATGCAAACCACTCTGTGATAACTCTATATGATTCAATCACAGGCCAGATGCATCTCAATCCTCAGAGCCTAAAAACCAAACCTGTCCATTCTCTCATGAAGAAATACCCTGTTAAAGGTTCAGGACCACCCGTTTTGGACCTCTTATCACAAAGCAACCAGAGAGTTTTGGCTACCCCACTGACTTGGGCACAGAGCCCTGATGGCAGCTGTCCTACTCCTCCCTTCGATGGAGTAAAAGCTGAATTTCTGCCTCTAGTGGAGGGAGAAGCAAATAAGTGGGGGAAATAGCATCCCCTGAGTGATTGCCAAGAATTCCCACAAAAATAAACACAGTCTGGTGGTTATGTTCTTAACAGCTGTGTTAATGGGGTTAAAGAAACCTTAAAGAAACTCTGTCTTTTTTTAAATGAGTTCTGTTCTTAAAAACCTGATATGGTACAAGTTTCGCTTTTAAACCCAGCATGGTTTGCAATGTGCCACTCCAGCAGCCATGGCAATTCCTGGGGGCATGTGTACAGGCTGAGGAGAGCCATGGACTGCAGGCAGGACAATGATTGTGGAAAGTCCCAGCATCTTCTTACCAAGAGCTTGTGGCAAGCAAAGTGCCCTGGTATAGCAGCTATGTGTGGTATCCCATCATACTCTTTCCTTATACACCTTTGTTTCAACAATATAAAGTCAGAGATTTTTCCTAACCATAACTGACATTCCTGCTATAAAAACTCCAAACAAACAAAAAACCTAACAAAAAACTAAAATAATGTAGAACAACGAAAATATTTTTGCTCTTAGGTTTTGTTTCTCTTGTACAAAGAGCTCATGGGATGAAATTTAGGATAAAGGATTAACAGCTCTCATCCTGTCCTTCCTCAAGGTAGGCAACATCAATATAACTATTTTTCTGGAAATAAAGCAGGGCAGGGGAATGTTATGGAAGGTACCAAGACAAATGAAAAACAACTCTGGATTGCAACCTGTCAGTACTTTGCAGTCATTACAACATTAGCTCTTACTTTCTCAACTTATTTGTTGGTATTTCAGTAGCACTGAGGTTCCACTGGCATAAACTCTGTATCCATTGTGATATTGGGTTTGTTATTGAATTCACTGCATTTCTGAAGAGAAGTAAAAACAACATTTACTGAGTAAAATTATGTCCTTGGCATTGATAAGTTAGTGCAGAGCCTTAAAGCAACCTCCCCTTCACTGCCTTCAGGATGTGCGTTGGGAGTGCTGGGATCCAACCTGTGTCAGAGCCTCCCCACTCTCACAACTAATAATTCCCTTCTAATCTCTCATCAGAACCTACCCTCTTTCAGTCTGAATCCATTCCCCCTTGTCCTCTCACTCCATACCCTTGTAAATAGTGCCTCTCCAGCTTTCTCACAGGTTCCTTTCAGGTACTGGAAGGCACCAATTGGGTCACCCTGACCCCCTCTCTTGGCCAGGATGAACAAACCCAGTTCTCTGAGCTTTCCCAAGGGTAGTTGTGGGGTCTCCAAAATACAGCTGCCCTAGCACACCTGATTCCATCATGCACAGAGCAAAAACACTGCAGATATTGCAGAATGATCATCACCAGCTGCTGAGTGACACCAGGGCAAGACCTTTCCTTTGCAAAGCAGAAGAAAGAAGATAATAGAAGAAGAGACAGACACAATCCTACTCCAGATTGTGGATGCATTAGTGGCCATGTAAGAATTAGAATAATTTCCTTCCCAGCTCAGTCATAATAGGAAAGCTAAAGGTGAGGTTTAGACTTCTTCAGGCACATCCCTTGACTTCTACTCCATGCACATGAGATGTCCTTGGGGATGTGTTGTTGCAGCTGTGCCTGATCCCACCTTTGAACATGCTTTCCCTTGCTGCCCTGAAACTGCCTGAAAGCAACTTCTTGTAACTCTTTAATCAGAGGTGATTGCCACTGCAGAGTGTGGCCTTGGGAAATAAGTCACTTTTATATTCCCACCTGGCACACCACATTGCCATCATCCCAAGCGTGGAGCTCCATCCAACACAGTCGTGCTGGCAGGGGAAGGGCTGGAGAGGCAGCAGAAGACCCCCAAAATGACCATGTCCCAGGCCCTGCAGAACCAGAGGGCACCCAGAAGGGATCAGGTCCCTCTGCTTGCTCTGCTCCACACCCTGCAAGTGTTTCAGCTGAAAGCACAGGCTAGAGGTGGGCAATAGCTCAGCCATACCCTACTTTGCTCAGGAAAAAAAAAGAACATGCAGACTTTGCAAGTGTGAACTTGTCTGTAAATAAATGCACACAAACTGAAAATTATATTCTACAAAGCAAGAAACCAGTCAGCTTTAGAGTTTCTAAACAATCTCTCCACTTTCAGTAACTTCCCGTATTGGGTGTTTTCTTACAGTTTGAACATGAAATTCAACACAAAACTATTTTTTTCTGTCCTAAATTTGGTAGAAAATTGTGAAGCAACGTGACTATTAAATCTTTTTGGTGGAGAAAATTTGGAACCGTAAAGCAAGTCAGGACAGGCCTGCCAGGGAGTCTCCCCTGGCTCCCAGGACTGGATCCCAGTGATGCCCCCCTGCCCTCCCATCACCTGGGCACAGATACAGGGCCGTACACAACCTGATGCAAGAGAAATTTGGGGTGGGAAATGAGCAGGACACCTACACAAGGGCAGCAAATGCTGTGCCAAATGCATCAAGATTTGAAGACAGGTTTGCTATAACACCTTCACTACCCACATGCAAAATCAAGTCGATGTGAGGAGTCAAAGGAAAAGGGAGACCCCAACACTGGGCAGGAGACAGTTTAGTCAAGACAGAAGGCAGTCTTGAGTGTTCAAAGAGCTGTACTTTGGCCCCTTCTTCTCATACCAGATGGATTTTCTGGCTGAGACTTATCTGTAATTTTCCTCATAGCTACTTTACAAAGGGAACAGAGCAAAGAAACCACTTGGATCTGGTTTCTCTAGAACAGGAGAAACTCGGTGCTGTTTTGGATCTCCTCAGTCACAGGAGGCTCCTTACTCCATACCTCCCAGTTCATGTGTTTGTTGCACCTCCTTGATCACAATCCAGTTTTTGCACTCTCCACTTGACTCTAAATTCCACAAAAGAGGTTGATTAGGTTCAAAAGTGGAGCTCAGGAAAGCTTCAGAGAATCTCCTGAGTCTCTTAAACATATATGCTAGGAAATCCACATGTTCCAGGGCTTCAGGAGCAGAGCCTGGGAATACCAGCTTGCCCAAGAGCTGGAAGTGATCCAGCAACCCAAACATCATCAAACTGGGGGATGCTGGGAAGAGATTCTAGATCCAGGTTTTTCATCTGGCCTCATCCCAGTGAGATTCTGGCACAGACCCAACCATGCCAAAATGCTCTGGTGTCCTAATCCGCGTTAAGGCCCTCACATACAGCTCTATTCCACACTTCCCAAATCCTCTTTTCTCTTCAGCAGACAAAACCCCTGATTTTCATACATTCCAGAAATGCTTTATGTTTGATCCTAAAAGCAATGATTACTCCACTGTCATTTTGTTTTTTTGGTGTCACTGTCACATGGACGACCTTTTCACCTGATTGTCATGTAGAAACCCTACAGGTTACCAGTGTTACACAACTTGCTTCCAGCAAACAGAGCTTTCTGCAATAAAACATAACTAGCCCAAATTTCTGCACTTTTTGGGTCTTTAAGGATGAATTCCAATTTGATGGGTTTTAGAAAAAATATTGTGTAGGGGTTGCTTGTGTAGAGGAACCTCCTACAGCCTGGTCCAAAGACAGTTTGAGAAAACTGGGGTGAGAATTATTAATAAAAATCCATGTGCCTCATAAAAGTAGCTGTCATATAATTTTTCTACCAAGTTTTAACTAAAAAAGAAATTAAATCTTGTTATAAATCCATGAAAATGATTCTTTGCTCTTGCTACCCATTTGCTGGCGAGCAAAACTCCCATTTTTCATGTTTTCACTCAAATACTGTAGTTTTCATTCTTTTCCTTCAAAGACTCCAAGAATCCCACTTTATGTGAATTTTAATACCACACTTTAGCAAAACCAATTTAGTCAGAACACTGAACCCACCAAATTGTTTTTGGAAACTCTTGGAAAACTCTCACACTACTGAAAGAAACATAAAAAAAAAGTGATTCCTTAAAATTAAAAGGAATCCCCCTACACACATGCCCGTCCTGACTCATTCCCTACTACAGCAGACTTTAAGGAGAATGCACTACTGTAAACCAAGCACTTCCTCACTTTTGAAGCCTTTTTCAATCTACACAGAAATACTATTTATCCCTCCTCCATGCCTTATCTTTTATAACTTCCATCTTTTACTGATGCTTCCCAGCAGCCTCCCCCTCAAACACTGGGTCTATTCCTTAGTGAAAAGCTTTCTTAAAATACAGAGGTGAAAAATTACCTTTATTATGTCACTGAGAAAGGGAAATGAGAAATAAGGGAGTTTGGAAATACACTCAAGCAAGAGAGATGTTTATCTGTGATACAAAGCATGTAAACATGTCATCTTCAACATGTTAATAATGCATAAAAGCAGTAAAATGACACACACAACACTTGGAAAGCCCAAAAATCTTACAGGGTTATTGTCATTTCCATCCCACCACAGAGGTTACAGGCAGTGGCACCACAGCAATCCCCAAAACCGCAGCCATGACCTCCAAAATTTGTATGTCTCTTTTACTCCACTTCCAGCTCCTGTGTGGCCAGCCCAGCATCCTCATGATCCATGAGCCCCACAGTGTGTCCTGTCCCAGAGAGAGCCATCCCACAGTCACCCATGGCCCCAGCAGGAGCAGTTATCCCAACTTGCCTTTCAGGATTAAATCCTATCTCCCAGATTTGCTTTCCACACACAAAAAAATACTACATTTTGCACAGCTTTGAGGATCAGCTCCTTCCAAGATTTAAAAAAAAAAATAAAAAAATAAAGTATGCAATGATTGCAAACACTGATTTTTATCCACGGGAAAAGTGCAAGTGCCCAGAGATAGGAGCATGGGTGCATCAGTGAACTCCCTGAATTGGAACTGCTTTCTAGAGTTATTACAAAACTCAGTTTCAGATTGGTTTTTAAGAAGACCACAAACTTTAATTAGTGCAGTAAGAGGGGAGCGGGTGAACAAGCCCAAAGCCTCCTTCTGAATAATTATCTATTTGTTTATCATTAGAGCTTCCTCAGGCTAATTATTTGCTTAAGAAAATACCTTTAAAAATCCACTCATAAAAACCCCAGCCATTTGTTTTTCCAGCGTGGGGTTTACACTTTTTAAGTTTCAGCAACATAACGTACCAGATATTTGATGTTACAGATGGTTGTGGGGAACCAGAAATACTTGAGGGAGGAAGGGCAGGCTGTACTTTTTGTATCTCTTAGTGAGAGTTAATGCCTTTTCAGCAAGAAATTCAGCAGAGCCGTGCTGGCTCATGAACACTTCTCCAAACCTGAATGAAGATGCAGCTCCAAAGGCCCTGTTACTTGTGCTGGAGTGAACACTAAGGGTGTGCTGGAAGTTGTACTTGTAACTCCAAAACAGAGGCTGAAACTTTATAGTTTTATTTAAAAGTTCGGTGGCACCAAGGACCCTCTTGGGATGCCCCCAGAGCTGCCCCTTGCATCATCTCCCCCCCCAGTTTTGCACAGGTACCAGGTCTCTCTTCCCCTCATTCCCACTCTCCCTTTTGTGTGCTAACAATTAGTTATGACACGTATTTCAATTAGCACTGCAGGCCTGTGATGGGTGACCCACGTGCCTTTGGAACACGGCTCCAGGAGGAGCCACCGCAACCCTCGGCGCGGGTTCCAAAGGGTTAATCCCCGGGCGAATTCTTCAGATGTGTAATTTAATACTTCATAACTGCTGAAAATTGGAGCCCACATAATTTATTTTCTTTGGTCTGGGCACATTTGCCTCATGCTTGGCTGTGGCTGACTTCAGAGAGAGACACACCTAAAGCCCTCAAGTGTCCCAAGTGGCCCATGTCAGTTATGCAGAGATTGTGGTGCTTGGAGGCAGCCCAAGGATTAGGTGTTCCCAAGAAGGTTTTTTTGGCTCTTCCAAGCCCACGGATGTCATGGGAATAAGGCCGAGCTCCTCCTGCCGCCGGGAAGGCCACATATCCACGGGGGATCCGACCACTGCGAGACAGGCTGTGCACAAAGGTACACATTAAAATAAACACAACATGCGACCAAAGAGCACGCAGAGAGGGAAGGAGGAATTGCTGAGCACAGAGAGACAGCGGAACAATTGCTTCATTGTGGAGCCAGAGCGAGGAATCGCAGATCCGAGCTCCACCTACAGTCCCCTTCGCAGAGCTGACTCCAGCCCCGGCTTCCCTGCTCCTGGAGTCTTCTTTATAACTTAATATTTCTATTTAAGTTATTTTTTAATAATTATTCTCACTGCCTAAGTGATTCTGCATTTCCCCTTATATGTGGCTAAAGCTATTGCATTGTCCCAGTACTTGTAAGGTTAGTTTGCTCTCTGTATTTTGAAAGTAAATAGCCTAGTTTTTTCCTGGAATTTATTTTAGGATTCTGTCTCTATCGCTGGCTTTCATTTGCACCAGCTTCATATTGTCTGACAGTATTTCACATTTTTATTGCAGTTTGATTGCAGGGCAGTAGTTTCAACATTCCAGGAAAAAAAAATATATACATATATATAAAGGTTTGTCTAAATTGTACTCTCACCCATCCTAAAAAAAATAAAAATCAAATAAATCTTCAAACACAATTGGGATTGTAACTTTTAAAAGCAGTAGCCAGTCCCAGAAAGCATCAAGCAAAATCATTCCTATTTTCTACTTAATATATAAAAAAAGTCTTAAGCACTAATTCAAGCTTTGATGCTGGTGACATACAATAGTGTATTCCCTGCAGAAGAGATGTGTTTGAAGCAGAGGATCAGGTCACATGGCAGGGCTGCATGCCCAGGTAACCACACCTGAAGCCTGCCCATCACCCTGGGTCACCTTTGTGACCTCACCACACTCTGATGGAGCTCCAGGGCCAAGGTCACGCTCAGGTCATGCCCTGTGCCACCTCACACAGTGGGTTCTCAATCAGGTGGCCTCTGCCTTTTCTTTTCCTGGGATGCAGCTCTCCTGCCAATATTACAACCCTTCCTGAGAAAGGCTGGACACAGCAACCACTGGCCCTCCAAAGGTCATTTGGGCAGGTCACCAACTATGAGGCTGGTCTCCCCACACCATCCATAGGGAGACAATGCCACCAATTGTATAAACAGGACACAGCTACAGCCAAAACTCATCTCCCCAAGACCTAGAAAGGATTAAAAGATGTTCAGCTTCATAGTTGCAGTCAACTTTGGAGGTCTTTTCCAACCTAAATACCTCATACACCTTATATGTGCACCTTGTACAAGGAACTCTGCAAGGCTGCTGGGTGATTAAGTGACAAATGAAACTAAAAAAAAAAAAAAAGAATAAATAGGTACTTTGAGCATATTGTGTTCCCTTTGTTAACTCAGGCTCCCAAAAATCTTCTGTGCCAGATCAAAACTCTGATCTCCATTTAGTACCCAGTCACTACCCAGACAGTGGCAGCACCAAGACTGTTAGGAGGTGGAATCTCTCTTCTCTTAAAGAAACTCCAACATCTGAATTCCTATTAAAATAATGCTGTTTGGAAAGACAAGTTAGGATGTACACCAAATCTTAGAAGGAGCAAAGGAAGTGAAGTCACAGAAAAGGAAGATTTCACCTTGACTGAGAAAAAGGGTAGAATTTGTAAAAGGTTCTTGTGTGCTGTGACAATCTAGTAAGATAAATCAAGGGACTGGAGCATCTCTCTTATGAGGAAAGGCTGAGGGAGCTGGGCCTGTTCAGCCTGGAGAAGTGACACTGAGAGAGGACCTCAATGTCCATCAGTGTCTGCAGGGAGGGGTCAGGGGATGGATCAGAGGTACCCATAATGGGACAAGAAGCAACAGGGGGAAACTTGTGCACAGGAAATTCCACCTGAACACAAGGAAGAACTTTCTTGACAGTGACCAAGCACTGAACAGATTCCCCAGAGAGGCTGTGGAGTCTCCCTCACTGGGGATGTTCCAGAACCATCAGGACACAGTCCTGTGCTATGTGGTCTGGGATGGTTCTGCTGGAGCAGGGAGGTGGGACCAGATGACCCACTGTGGTCCCTTCCATCCTGACCCATTCTGTGACTCTGAGGAACACTCAAACACTCAACATATGAGAAACAGCTCACAAGCCATTTTAAAACTCTCCAGCTCTTATTTTTTAATGAACATTATCATCATCATCATCTTCCTACGTGGCCCAACATGTCCAACATTTGCATAACTCCCAAATAGCAGTTCTTTTCCCATTCTTGCATCCAAGGTGAGAAATCCAAGTGGAAGACATCAAGTGACTTGGAGATGCCAAAAGGAGTGTTAGAAATAGAATACAGTGTTCCATCTCCTGTGCAGCACTTCCCCAACAGTTCCTTCTTCCTGTACCCTTTTATGAGGCAGATATTTGACCTGTTACACCATGCTGCATAAAATAATAAGTAATGAGTGGGTGGGTGGGTGATCTCACCAGTGTCTTTAAGCCTCCTGCAATGTGTGGGTTACAAGGTTTGAATCACACACAAGTAGCACCAAATTTGCCTGCTGCTTCAAGGAAAGCACAGGAGACAAGAGAAACTTCACCATACTGGTGAAGAATAAAGGAAATTAAAAAAACCTGACATAAGACCCAGACATGAGTAGCATAGAAGCCATGATGAAGACAAAGAAAGAGTAACCGTCTGTATAAAAAAAAAGAGCAGGACATATTAAGTCAAGCTTCTGATAACTTTTATTCTTGGCACATGGTTCTCATTTAAAGATATATTGATTAATGTGTATTTAATTTTATTTGCAGTAAAAAAAGAGCAGGTAGGACACTGATCCCTCCCATCACAGCCAACCAGAGCAGCTCCACTACTCCAGCTCCTACATCAACAGAAACAAGACCAGAATCAAGTATGGAGATCATGTTACAAAGGAAGGGGGGAAAAATACAAAAAAATATCCTCAATTCATCCAAAAAAGCATCTGCACCCACGCTGAGCTTCTATCCCTGCACTATGCAGAGCTCTGAGCAGGGAGAACTCTCAGGAGGCAGCTCTGCCATGAGACACCATGGCCAGGCCCTACATTTATGAATGAAATTGCTGCTTTTTTCCAAATGTGAGATCCGAGCCCGTGGATGAGTGCCACCTCTTTTTTTTACAAAACCCTTAGGAAAATGAGCACACTGCATTTCTTCAATTCAGTGCTGATATATCTGATTTCCCTCCAGGACAGACCAAACATTAAATAACACTGAACAGGCTGAGCACGGAGCTCAAATACTCACAGTGAAAAGTTTTCATTCTCAGCTTATTTCCTAGTTTACAAAAGCTCTTATCAAAAAAGCTCTCTAAATTGGAATTAGTTAGTGATCCAGGTCTCTAAAGCCCAGGGACTGGAAGTGAAGATTTCTTAATTATACCAGCAGGGGCTTGATTTCTATTCTTAGTGCAGCTGGGTAATGTTGTTAGGTTCTTGCAGAGCACTGTTTTTCACTGGCAGGGATAGCCCCTGGTTTACTTGGACAAAAATATAGAGCTCTTGGAAATGAAGTATCTTCATGTGTGTAACAGGGCACGTGCACTTCAACCACATACATGACCAGCTCTTCAGCAGAGCCGAGGTTCCTTCAAAGTTCACCAACTCCTTATCTGGGAATCTAATCACCAGTCTCTATTTTCACTGATCTAAACTCTAATTCTTTTTTATTACTTTTCTCGCTCCCAACTGGCCTCCTCTTCTTCCTTGAAGGAACCAGCTGCAAAACCACCTACAGAAAAGGCTGCAGACCAACCCCATAAGAAGGTTTCGGGATCATGACCAGTGGTGTCCCAAGAACTCCCATTAAAAATGTCCTTTCACAACAACTGAACTTCTGCACAAATCACTTCCCTCCTGTATGAAAAGGATGCACCCAACACAGAACAACCACCAAAACCAGCCTTCCACTTTATATAGAAAAAGACATGGAAATTACCACAGGTTAAATATGCAGCTCTAAAATCCTTAAAATACTTCTAGAAAACAACTCATTGAATAAAGCATGGTCTAAAATATAGCAACACAGCTGCAGTTTAAATGCATGGGAGTAAGGGGTGGGAAAATGAGGCATAATAGTTGATCTTCTTAAGGCTCCTGCATAGACTTAAAAAATTGGGTTCAATCCCCAAGTGGGTCACATTTTTTTCTCTCATTACAATATTTGATTCATACTGGCAGTGCTTTCTGTGGATAAATGAGCTCTGGACTCACAACAAGGTAGAGCTTCAACCATTAAAGCAACTATTTAAGTCTCATCATTTGATGGTTGCAGGTCACCTTTACAAGAGGAGGCTGATGGTCACCTTCAGCATCTGGTTTTTTTTTCCCCCCACACAAACACAAAAATCCTCCTGCAGGACAAGCCAATTGCACATCACAAGGCAACTGGTGCTCACGTGGGATGCTATTTTTAAAAAAAGCACTGAAATTTCTGCATCTTCATATTCAAGCTGCTTTATCAAAACTCAAACTTTCTTGCTGGGAAACTGTTCTCTCTTTGGTACCTTTTCTGCCAAAATCCAACTGTAACAACAAAAGTTTATAAACAATGAAAATTCCAGCTGCTTGACATCAGCCACGTGAAGCTTTCACTTCACACTGATACAAATATTTACCCTGAGCTCTGGCAAAGCTTTCCTTGCCCATGTCGCCCTTAATCATACATTTTTCCTTGATTGAGTTATGCTTTCCAGTACGTGATTTGCTCTGGTTTACTTTTTAACACATCCCAGAGGCTCCGTCAAACCCAGCTCTGTGCAGGCCCTGTCATTTGGTAGCTGCCAAACGTGCTGTGCAGAAGGACCTTGGCAAACAGCAAAACAGTGTCTTTTTCTAACTGCTCTAATAAATGTGTTTGTTCTTTTTCTGACCACCATTTATTCCTTAGATCCCACATATCCATAAAGCAATGAGCCAAGAAAGTAAGCAGAAACACACTCATTTTCCCTTTAATCTACTCCCTTGAGGCAATACACTGACTTCTCTTACAGACACCTTATAGCTAAGAAGCTGCAAACTATCGATGACTCACTTTTTATTATTATTTATGACACAGAAAGCTTATTGTCAGAGGGAGCAATAATAAAGAATCGCTTTGTTGCTGCTTTAATACTTGCAAAACTAGATATACAGGAGTCAAAACAAATATAAGGCTACCTGAGCAAATAGGATCATCACAGAGTACTTTGACAGTTATAATTAAATATATTCTTCCAAAAGAAACAGGAATTGAAGGATTCCTCAGTTACACTCATATAAAGCCAAATACAACAAGGAGGGAGATCTCATCTACAATATCTGACATGGAGAGGAAAAATATATTTCAACCTAATCCTAAAAGTGGATCCAAATTTTAACTTTTCTTACACTTTCCTCTGATACCTCTCCAGAACCCACGGAGAGGATGAAGGAAAGGATTTGGGTCCCTGAGCAGAAGTTTTCTGGACTTTTTGTTCTTAGAGGAGGCAGCCCAGCTTCTGGTCAAGCTTTGTGTGCAGGGCTCATAGATGTTCTCAGTGAAGTGAGATGGGAATTCTGTTTCCAGTATGAGCAGAATTTCATTCAGGACATGCATTTCCAGGAATACTCAGCTGTAAATGTGATTAAACACAGACTTGGGGCACTTTTTATTTTATACACCTTTTCTCAGAGCTGATTTCATAGTTATTCCTCCTTTCCAGGATTTAGTCTGATATTGGACTTGCAAGAATAAATGAAGAGCTGCCTTTTTTAAATAATTATTTGGAAAAATAAAACCTTTTAAAATTAATTCAATAAATCTTAAGCACCAACCTATGCTTAGTATATTACTAGAGGATGAATCAGCTCCCAAACCTTCCTGAAGGTGGATCACTCATCCATGGCAAGAGACAGATAAACTGCACCTGAAGTAGCTCTGATTCACCATCACATGTAACTGCAGCCTGGCAAAGGAATTCAGTGCCATTCACAGGTTGCAAACAAAGGAAAACCTGAAATCCCCTGCCAATAAAAATGAGGGTCAGGGATGAAAACAAAGAACTCCTGATCCACCCAACAAGAACTGAGGTGTTCCATGTTTTACTATTTGAATAAAATATTGGTGCATCCACTAGAGGGTCCCAGGTGAATTGCTTGAAACTCAAATACTTTAGTTCTGCACTTCAAGGACCATTCTTTCTTTCTTTTATTTGTCCCCTCTATCTAAAGTTTGCTCACTACCAAAAGCAAGAAAACTCAGAAAAAAAATATGCTTGGTCCTAATAATTCACTCTAGTTCAGGTCTAAACTAGGCAATAAATCTTGATGTAATCTTTAGATAAAGATTAAATATTTCAATAAAGCATAAACATGTTAGTATCGGGGATTTAATTCAGAAAATTTTGCTTAGTTTATGTAAGGCAAAATTACATGGAATTATATATTGTGTCCTGTGATCCTGGCATCCACCACAGGTTGCAACCAGGGCTTTTGGAAGAAGTGGCAAAAGGCAAAAGCAATCTGGGATGACTTTTGTATGACAAATTGTTAAGCCAGTGACAGATTCACACTTCAAGCTGGTCACTGCACATGACTTAAGTGCAGCATCTGCAGTGAATTTTCACCTCTGGCTGAAGGAGGAGAATCACCCAGGGTGGTCCCTTCTCCAGTCCCAGTGTGGCAGGAACAGAGGAGGCTGATATTTGTGACATAAGGAAATGAGAAAAATCAAGCTGCAGAATTTAGAGGATGGATTACATTGATTCTCTCATGTTTTCTACCTGACATTTGCATTACCAAGCTTCAGTCTCTCAATATCAAATATTTTCAAGTTGCTAGGTGCATTGGAATCCTCTAGTAAAACCCCATTTAATATTAAAGTCATCCAGGAGTCTCATATATATATATTGCAAATAGAAGTGTGTTTTTAAAAAGGGATTCCAGAATTATATTTGGGATGTTTTAACATTTATATTAATGCAGAATGACAGGAATGCAATAATTGCACATATTGTGGTTCCTGTCAGCCTTACAGAGATGTATTTTCATCGCTTGAGTTTCTGGGTTCATTTAGAAATACAAATGTTTTGATGTGGTTCAAGGGTGTCAGAATTCCCCCAAAGCAAGTGGTAAAAGTGAATCCTCAGGAAGAGTTGGAATATAAAGGACCTAAAACATCAAAAAAGAACAAAAAACACCCCAAAACACAGTGACAGAACCCATTGGATGCTCCCAGACATGATGACTTTTCCTTTACTTAACAAAATAAGTCTCAGCTGGTCATTCCTATCCCCCTCAAAAGTCAATGCACATGAAAAGGTGGGTCTAGGAAGTAATTTATTTAATTAGAAGGAATAAATGTCCCAGTCCTGCAGAAATTCATAGTAAAGTACAGACAGGTAAAGTCAGGGAGATGAAACCCAACCCACAAAGGCCACACAACACGTCACAACAAACTGACCTGCAAAGCAAAGGGGAGCCTCCCATGATCTAAGAGGTATTTAACTCATATAATTAATAAGCTAAGAGAAAAATATACAGTTGCATATTTCTGCAGGTGAAATGCACCTCCAAGAATCCAAAAAACAAACTTACTACCCCTACTTGCAAATTTCTCATGTTTTCAGAATTAATCCCACCACCAATCACTGATTAAAAGAAAAAAAAATATATCTGAAGGCAAAGAAAAACAGAAGCAGAGCTCAGGTCATTTCTTCCTCACATTATTGAAAATTACATTTTTTAATCACAAGTGAAAGGAATAGTTTAGACTGAAACCACCTTCTCATATCTCTAAGGGTCACTCCAACAGAGTTAAAATGAAAAAAACTTTTCAAGGCTTTTGACGACATTGAGGAAAATATCCAAACTGTTTTAAGATAAGATGCCATCCTTGAGTCAGTTACTTCTGGTTTACAGGACTATTTCGTTGACTCAAAGAAGCTCAGGCCAAAACAAGTTGAGATCTTGATTTTAGTTTGCATTGCTTATGAATTCTAAGGGTTGGTGTTGCTGGAGTGAACAAAAAAAATAAAGGTCATACAGATTTCCAAACCCAACGTTTCACTATGGATTTCAGTGATTCCTCTGAAGAATTTCCTGGTGTTTGATGGGACTGAATAAAGGCACTAAGACACATTTATTCCCTACACACACTGTGGACTTCCAATGGCTTCTATATTAATTTACTTCATCAAATCTCATTAAGTCAATTATTAATATCGCTTCCCTCTTTACCTGCCCTCTCAGTGTTTTCAAATTCTTCCCAGGATTGGAAAAAAGGAGATGTTTTTCTCCTTTACCTCCAAACATAGAATTATTTTCCCTCCTATTTTTCCAAGACTGCAAGAACTAAAGTGGAAATCTTAAAAAAAGTTGCCTTTTTTATTTTTTATTAAGATATTTTATCCAGGGATGTCAACAGGAAGGTTCTCTGCTGTACCAGGTCTGTGTCATTCCCAGGTGGAAAGTCAGTAGAGGGAGCACAAGAGCACACAGAAAAAATGCTAAAGGGCTCCAAAAATTCCTTACTTAATACCCAGTAGTAATTATTATTATTTTGGGGATGGGAGGGTGGTATTTTCTTGAATATTCCCATCTGCCTCGCCAGAAAAGAAATGTTGAAAGATTATGTAAGAAACTCATGTTCTTTTGAGAAAAAAGCAAACCCAACCCCCAAAATTTAGCAGTGTAGAAGAAAAGTTCTCTCTCACCAAACAGAAAATCAAAAAACATCCTTAAAATAGGCATCTTAATCACGATGCTGAATAACTTCCTGTTTTAGTAAGTGCCACAAAGCATTTCTGACCATGTTCAGTGCAGAGCTTGTAATAAAATGGAATAATCACAGCAGAATTCATCAGGATCCCCCAGAAACCATCAGTTCTGGGGAGACCTTGGACAAACCTCTCTTTGTTACATAATTGAAGAGATGGCAAAACCCACTTGGATTTATATTCTGCAATTAAACACAAATCTCAGTCCACATTCATCCCAAATTTGCTGAATTCCCATAGTTTTTCAAGAATTCCTCACTTCTCACTGCCTGAAAGCTCTGAACTCTGCTTGAGCAAACTTGAAACCTTCTATGGTTTTTTTGATAAAAACTATGGGAAATTCAATTATTTTTTAAGGTTTTGGCTTGATATCAACCACAACACCGCATTTCTGTGCATGCTTCATCTCAACTTCTTGGGTTTTATTTAAACCTCAAAGCAAGATCAGGAGGACAAAGTCCTTCCTCATCTTATTGGATATAAATCCAGAGGAACAACAGGAATTTTACTGGTGCTATTCCAGCATGACACCATTTTAAATGAAACCTTTCACGTGCATTTCAAGGCCGAGGGGGTGGAAAACCCAAAAAGCTCTACCATGAATCCTTTCAAACCATGGACATGAACATTCTTCTCATTCCTGTGCATAGAACTGCTTTAAACTTGGGTTTTCAAATCCCTACTAGAGGACTAAACACAGTTGCATGACTAAGTTTATGCTCTTCCCACCATTTTAACCTCAATCCATAAAATCGTGCTCCTTAGTCAGGACTGAAAGCTCTTTGATGACCCAGCAACTCGTTTGGAACAGCTTTAAGGACAGTGAAATATCCCACTCTGGGTTATTTTTCCCAGAAGTACAAAATCCATTCAGGAGAAAATCTCTTATTGTCACTTTTTTGCTTCCCATCCAAACCAACCAATTCATTGTAAACCAGAGAATACTAATATTTTGCTTCTAGTGTTTTTGCAGTGTGGAGAGCCATGGTTTTGTGGAAGAAGAAGAATGGAGACACAGGAAAGTTAAAGAGAATAAGGAAAAACAGAAAAATCACAAGTATTTTCAGTTGACTTGATACATTAAGTCTAGTGTACATTAAACTTCTCCAAAACTGCTCTATGAAGACCTCAGTTATTTCCTTTCACACCAACACAGGTCACACCCAAAGTACTGAGAGAGATATTCTCCCAATTAAAAGAAAACAGAGATCCTTTCCAGCCTTTCCATCTCTGAGGAATTTTAATCTGGCCACTGAATATTCCAGGAAAACTTCTCTTCCTTCTGCTCTTCATGGACCATCACAGGATCAGGGGCCAGATATAAATAATACAAGCCCTCCCCTTGAGTTAAGTCCAACCAAATATTCAGAAGTAAAAATTACTCAAATATTCTGGAATATTCGAATACATTTTCAAAGACCTAGGAGAACCTTCCACACAATAGCAGAATTTTATCTATTGGCTCTCTGGGGTCTGAACTGGCACCACAGGACTTCAAGAAACTCCCACATCGTATTTTAATATTGTTTTAAATCGAGTTACTGCACTGCTCAGACCTTCTCCTTTTTCATTCATGAATCATTTCCTTCTGCTGTCCACTTCCCATCTCGTGTGAGTCCAGGCTAATATTTCCTTGTCTGTAGCCAAATATTTATTTATATACCTTCAGCAAGTGTGAATCTGCCCAAGTAGCACTAAAGCGCTGCATTTCTTGCACTTGTTCAAAGCAGGGACCCCTTCTGAAAGGTCAGAGCTTATAAAAAGTGTGTTTATTGGCTTCCAATTAGCTCTATATGACATTTGGGCAGCTGAAAGTGATCCTTCTGATAGATAAGCTTTGTAAAAATCAAGCTCATTCCATAAATCATATAACTTACATAAGAAATATAACAAATACAGGGGTTATACATGAAATAAGAATAACCTTGTCGCATTCAGATCACTCCTGTGAGCTTAGTTATTATTTCAGGGTTCTGGTGGAGATTTATATTTACAAAGATGAGATGCACAAATGATTAATAACTATAGGTAATTTCAAGTTTTTTTATGTCAAAGCAAGACAACAACACCTGCTAGAAATGGACTTTCTGAAGTTAATGGTCAAGTGTTTTCTGAAAATAAATCAGTCCCAGAGTCCAGAATTAGCACCCAGAAACTGAGATCCCAGAAATGAATTTAAAATGATTGTTTTATACACCAAGTGGGTAAATGGCTTACACACCAAGTGAAACCAGAGTCCTGACTGATAAATATCACCTACACTAAACTATGTTTCACATCATTAAATTAAAAGAACTACATAATGAGAATTTCTGAGTTACAGGAGATTCAGGGAAAGCCCTGCTTATGGAACAGATTTCAATATCATTTCATTTAAAATAAGTTCCTATTAAAGTGGTAGTATAAGCATTTGAAAATGCTAAACCAAGAACACTGAGGCATCATTGATTGCAGCAGCATCCACATACACTGGGTACTTTGGTAAAATACATGAGAGATGATGGCACTAATAAAAGATACAGTTAATCTGACTTTATGGAGACTCAGAGGAATGCACAATGCTCTACTACTGTACTGGCAGGTAATCTACTGCCTCTTTAAATAAATCTAAATATTAGGTCTAGGAGGGATCAACCTGAGAAAAATGCTAAAATATAACTGTTAAAGTTAATGCTTCCTTAATACTTGCTTTTCTACACGACTTAAAATGAAAAGGCTTTCCAACTATTATAAGATGTACAGTCTTAATCTACATTTCAATAAGATATTTAAAGGCAATGCTGAAACTGTCAAGGACCCTTTTCTTAAGCCTGAGAGGGGCCGACAAAGGAATGCTGACAGTTCTGTTTTCGGTGACACGGGAGCATTATTTTATGGAGAAAATGTTATTATATTTGTATTCATCTTAGAACTCCTCTTTGTGGGCCCCTAGCTGTATTTGGGGGCACAGATGGTGCAGCACCACTTGCAGTGTCAGAGGCTCTTATGGTAAAGGTAGATGAAGAGATTAACATCAATGTACGTTCCTCTGCCACAGTCAATACAGAGAGGCTAAAAATGAGAGTGAAATTTTTAAGATTCCCATAAATGTGCTCTAAAATGTGTAAAATTCAACCTGTTGTTTTGCTCTCACAGCCAAACAACTATACAGGGCTTCTAGAAGAGATTTTTTTTGTTAAAATTTACACATCTGACATAAACATTTATATATATATATATATATTCAGCCTTTATGCTAAATACATTTGTTTTTTTTCATCTTTGTTGCAGACATTATAAAAATAGCACATCAAGCACCTTGTTAAATTAACCCTTTCGTTAATAACGTGGCTCCAGTTTGAATATAACCCTTTCATTCTTGTGTGGATGTATATATGCACCCTATAAACAGTTCCTAATTAGTCACATGTGGATTCAAATGCAGCCTTGTATGCCATAAACCAACACTGAAGTGTATAAGAAACTGTCAGTCAGATCAAAAGTCAATCCAAAATCATCCCATTTGCAGAGCTGAGATGCTGTCACACTTAGTTAGCCCAAAATGTTTAAAACAGCGACCAAACTTTTATTCTAATTGAGCACGAGTTGAAAGGCTGCACACTTTGATGTCTTTGCTTTTATCATTTGTATATAGCTAAAAACAGCAGGGTAGGGATTTTTTTTTTTTTTACTCCTTTTAGAAATGGGAGACATTACTTCTTATTGAAAATATACAGGTGGGTCAGCTATATTTGTGGAGCCAACGTATGGTTTTCAGTCAAGCATGTAATCACTTACAGCATGCTCAAAAGTCCAATTAGACAAGTTTCTCATTACTATTTAACCTTTTATTCCTGTCAACTGCAGACCAAATCATTAAAAAAATACATCTTCAGCATATTATCTGCAATGAGATCTCACATCCCTTTGGGAAACCCATGCTGAGGACTTGGACAGCGCTGTCCTTTTTCAATCCTTTCCTCTTGCAGGAGGGGAGAGGGCAGCAGAGCCTGTTTGCAGGAAGCCTCCTTGAGCAGATGCCTACAATCTGAGAACATGTTAACAGAAACTTGAGAGGCAGCAATGAAAAGTCCAGGCCTAATCTTATTATAGAAACCCTCTGCCTGTTCTAGGGAGGGAAACATGCTCGGAGTGCCAGGCGGGTGGAGCAAGGCAAGGACAGGAGCCCCTCACTGCAGTTCCAGGCATAACACAAACACACCCATCCATGCTCTCCTGGACCACCCCTCCTCTTGTTTGGGAGACAAAGACCTTCTTGCAAGAGAAAAGGCAACAGCATAACTTCCACACCTCTCATTTCACTGTGGCCACAAAAGAAAAGGCTCTTATTAACATCTATGGACACCACAGTATTCCCAAAATCCATCACCTGCTGGCACGCTGTGCCTGTGCTGGGAGTTCCAACTTAATGCTGTGATTTTCAAGGTTGCAACTCAAACCCTGTGTTTGGTGCTGGGCCCCTCACTACAAGAAGGATATTGAGGTGCTGGGGATTGTCCAGGGAAGGGGCTGGAGCAGCAGGAGCAGCTGAGAGAGCTGGGGGGACTCAGCCTGGAGAAAAGGAGGCTCAGGGGGGACCTTCTGGCTCTGCAACTCCCTGACAGGACAAGGGAGCTGGGGGTGATCTGGCTCTGCACCCAGGGAACAGGGACAGGACAAAGGCAAATGTCCCCAGGTTGTGCCAGGGGAAGTTCAGAATGGATGTTAAGGAAAAACTCCCCACTGAAAGGGTTGTTAGGCATTGGAACAGGCTGCCCAAGGCAGTGGTGGAATCACCACCTCTGGAAGTGTTCAAAAAACCATTCAGATGTGGCACCTGGGGACATGATTCAGTGCTGAGCTTGGCAGTGCTGGGTTAAGAGTTAGATTGGATCTTAGAGGGCTTTTTCAGCCTTAACAATTCTCTGCTTTGTGGTGCCCCAGCAGGGCTGAGGCATCACTGTGTGGACACCTGGATTTCTTCTCTGCTGGTAGAACATGAGCCTCTGTCAAAAGCTACACCAGTTGCCACCACCAAGGTGTGCATGGAAAAGAGGGAAGGCAAAGGGATAGTAAAGAGACAACTGTCCCACTGCCCATGGCAAACTGGCTTTAATTACTATAAAATAACAGCAAAAGGACAGACCCACTGATGACCAGGCTCCTCCTGCACTTCCTGCAGCACTGGTTACTCTTCTATAATATCACAGACCTGGCCATGAAGTTGAAAATGTTCTTCCTGAGGACAGCCATCCTCCTCCAACCTCCACAAAAGTCCTGCCTCCCAAAAAATCCTCCCTGCTCTTGTGGTTCAGCATTAGTTTAAATCCTCACCCTTTCTCCGGAGACAGGAATTTATTGCAACGTGAGGAAAGCAGTTCAGCGTCTGTCTATGTGAAGGAAAGGAGAAATTTAAGAAGGGACCTCAAGGCAGCTATTCCTTGGCTTGGAATTGCAACCTGCCACTTTGAGGCTTGCACACATTTTGTGCCAAAACTCACACGGGGGTATTTACAACCAAGTCATTATCAGCCCTAACCCGTGTGGACAGAAAACAAGAACTGACACCCATGTCACAGCAGGGAATAAGAACTGGAGACACCAGGAAATGGTGCACAGACTGTCCTTAAGTCTTCACAGAAGACACTTGACAGTGCAATAGCATCTCTTGACAGAAATTACCCTAAAGTTCCTCTGACCTGAGAGTCATTGCTGGGACCTAAAAACCATTAAGTGAGGGACTGTATGAAAACAAACAAAGGCACAAATTCCAGTATCTAAAAACCAGATGGGAAAGGATTATGAGAAAATTATGACTTGCATTTTCCAGCTGAAGAACAGAGAAAAAGCAGACCTATTTTGTTCTCACCTTTTTTTTTTTCCCTTTAAGGAATAACACAACTTCACCACTTCCAACAAGAGATAAAGCAAATTTGATGGTTTGCCCAAGGACAGCCCAGAAGTCTGCGGCAGAGCTGGGAGTTCTACACAGCCATTCATAACACCATCCTAATTCCCACGAACCGTCAGCCAAAAGGTGATTAGGGAGAGTCTCCTCAAACACTTTTCACATTGAAACTGTGCCCAGTGCACTCCCTGCAGATATGCTGTGTCAGGGCTTCTCCTCTCCCTCCCTGCCTTGCTGGAGAGGGTGCCAGATATACTAGGGTGGCAGTAGAGAAGGTTTGTCCAACTTAGCTTTACTCTGAAATTAAAAAAAGGCTGCAGGATGTGTGGGAACAGGCTATCTAGCAGCGACTGCAGCCATTATTTCCCCCCTCTTTTATAGTGCTACCTTTTAAACTATGCTTGAGATCTTTGTTGCCGCCTCGTACCCCGTGGCACTGGCCTGGCGTGATGAGACTTCGGCGAGATACAGCACATAAAAGCATCCTCTGCAAGTGCGACGAATCGCAATGACAAGGTTGGGTTGGAGGTAACTTGTGAATGATCCAGTGAATTGAAAACGCCTGCGTGCTCCGCCTGGAGCAGGGAAAAGAGAATCCAGGCAGTGCCACTTGCGTGCTCCAGGCAGGAGCCTTGCTGGGAACGCAGGAGAAACACCCCGTTCCTCATTAACACGCCCAGCTCCTCAACGAGCTCCTCGGAAAACAAATACGTAGCATCAGCAATCAACCATATTATTATTAATAATGCAGTTAAAATGTGTGGAGGAGGTGAATTTGGGACGAATCCAGCATTTGAATGATGTAGTATTAACATGAAAATCTCTGCTTAGGTACCCAGAGAACACAGACGTTGCTATAAAAACCCAGTACGCTGCATACAAAGGCAGGCAAGTAGCTAAAAGCCAGCTCAAGTCATGAATAAAAACAATGCAATAATTCTTTGCACTCTAAAGCATCTTTCAAAAATCACTCTGCGTGCACTCCCTGGTAAATACAACATCCTTGCAAGACAGATGAGGAACAGTACCCTGGTTTTCAGGATGGCAGAGTCAGAAATCATCCCACACCCCAACATCAGTGGAGGGTTAGAGATGAGAGCACAAAATGATCATGGCCCATTACTCTTGAGCAGATTTTAGCACAGACTTTGGGACAGGTATCTCTTCAATTCCTCCATGAATATGAATACCAAAGTCCCTTCCCTTTCCCTGGGCCATCAAAAGGTGATGCTGAGCTATCACCAACACTCTCTACCTTTATTCTTTGATTTTTGCCACCTTCCCTTACATAAACCTACACGAGTAAAACTGTGTAGTATCTATGAACAAATACAACTCAGTTCAAAATCAAAACTTGATCATCATAAAGCTCATGGTGACACAGGGAGATCAACACTTACTAATCCACAGAAAAAAAACCCACACAATTTTTTTGTTGCAGTTAATTCCCTGAAAATAGTAAAAAATAAAGGCTTAAACCAAAATGCAGACATGATGCTTCAGTGTTTGCTCCTCCAAATGTGACAAAAATTGCATTTTATAAAACAGACCTGCCATGTTACTACTGTCAAAACTTCCATAGATCATCTTTATGGTGTGGCATGTTCAGGACCTGATTTTTAACTTAAAGACCACTGTAATAATTGAAATATTTTTCAATAAAAATCCAAGTATAGAAATGAGTAATTCACTTCCAGGCTAGAGAATCTGCTGGGACATTCATTATAGCAAAATAAAACCCCAACAACCTCACAACACTTCTTTTTTCTTGATAAGCCTTTCCTGGAGCACAAATAAAGTATTGTAACTCCAGGGAAGGTCTGGTATTTAACACCAATCTCAGATCATGGATGTGCGTGTTATATTTTCCCAAAGTTGTCCAACACCTTTACATTCCCTCCACCCAACAATCAATTGGCCAATATCCTCCTCTAACACTTAAAACTATTGCTTTCCCTCTATTTAACCACTACTGTGGGATTTAAATGACTTCCAGACATAATTTTAATATTAACTTGCTTCATATTGCGGCCTCTACATATTCACCCCTAATCTTTTTCCGTTCTGCTGCTGATAACCTCATCCCAAAAGAGTATGTCCCTCTGCTTGGGAGACTGTTTCATTTGCTCTGTTCAGGCTTTTAGCTAGAATCTGAGATATAATTTTGCCTGTTTTCAACATTAAATCTGTTGTTTAAAAAAGGTTTTAAAGAATATTCATCCAAAACATGTAATCTGTAGATAAAGAATGGGTTTGCTGTTCCATAGAGTTCTTGTTCTTAAGAAATACTGTCTATTAATAAATATTAAACCTACATTTCTGAGCAAGGATGCTGCATCAAAATGTATATTTCCAAAGTCAAATAAATTTTGGCAAATGAATGGAACAGCACAGAAAGGAAGAAAAAAAACCATTAAATGAAAAACCCAAAACCACCCAACAAAACCCAGGCAAAGCTTGAGAACACTTTCGCAGGAGAAATTACCTACAAACCTCAGGGTCAGGAGACAATGCCAAGGACACAACAGCCATTCCTTCTGATCATCTGTGCAAGAGCTGGGATAAACAGAGTCCAGTTTTGAGGGAAGACCAGAAACCAGGAGAGAGAAACCTTTTACTTCAATACACTCAAAGGGGGCCAAAGCTCATATATGGCAGAGATGTAACCCCATCCATACAACTTCTTTTCTTTCTTTTATTGACCTATTTCAAGCTGATCAGGATAAACCACTGAGTTACTGACTGCTTGTCAAATCTAAACCTCTCTACATTTCTAGACTGGTCCATTGGGTGTTGTTGAAGGATGTCAAGTTCAACATGGCCATTATGGGACAAACACTTTCTTCTTTAGTGAAAAATTCTGCCTTACTAATTGCTGTAACACCAACAGTAACTTTCCCCCCCCACCTTTTTGTTATAACAAGCCAAGAGATCTCATCCCTGCTGATTAATGATGCCAACCAATGGCCACTGACATCCGATTACCATCCAGAATGTGTTTTCTCTATTAAAAAAATTGGCTGATGCTTTCACAGAAACATTATTCAGAAGTTATACTCCCATATCTGAAATTTTCAAGTATTCTGTCAGGCAGAAAGGGAGAGAAAAAACACATTTCTCCCCCTCGCTTTTCATATAGCTGATGAAAAGAAAAATGTTTCCAGTTTTGCTGTGCATTTCGCTGTAAATTTGTCACACATCTCTAATCATTTCTGCTAAATGTGGTTACCAGCTTCAGTGACAGTTTTGTTGGGAGGAAATCACAAGCCTTAAAAGTAAAAAAAAAAAAAAGAAATAAAATATGTGTGCACATTTTATTAGTTTCTTTTTGAAAAGTGTTATCACTGCTGCAAATGTGTCTCCATGGGAGAAGTGGAACACTGAGGAAACCATCGCAAGGAGGAGGATGTGAGGCATCTTCTCACGGCAACGAGTGGGAGTGAGTTCCCTTCTACTTGCTGTAGTAGTAGTGGTAATTCTGAACTAAAAGGCCAGAGAGATAACATCTAGAAAAGGCCCAATGCTCTCTTTAATGTAATGTGGATATTCCAGAGAGGGACAATAACCAGCTGCAAACAACAAATTAATTCATACAAATTATATGGCCTTGCACTGCTTTGCTTTAAAGATCACAGGATGGTTTCGGTTGGAAGGGATCTCCAGGATCAGCTGGTTTCACCCCCTGCCATGGGCAGGGACACCTCCCAGTGTCCCAGGTTGCTCCAAGCCCCATCCAGCCTGGCCTTGGACACTCCCAGGGATCCAGGGGCAGCCACAGCTTCTCTGCCCACCCTGTGCCAGTCCCGGCCCACCCTCCCAGCCACCAATTCCTTCCCAATATCCCACCCATCCCTGCCCTCTGGCAGTGGGAAGCCATTCCCTGTGTCCTGTCCCTCCATGCCTTGCCCCCAGTCCCTCTCCAGCTCTCCTGGAGCCCCTTTAGGCTCTGGAAGGGGCTCTCAGGTGTCCCTGGAGCCTTCCCTTCTTCAGGTGAACCCCCCCAGCTCTCCCAGCCTGGCTCCAGAGCAGAGGGGCTTCAGTTCTTGGAGCATCTTTCTATCCCTCCCCTGGACAAGTGAGGGCAGCTTCAAACTAGGATTTTTAAATTAGTTTTTATTATTTTTTCTAAATCATCTGAAAGAGGAAGAGCTTTGCGAAGGGGAAGCTCCCAAATTGCCATTTCAAGTGTTTTGTTATGTTTTCAAAGCATATTTGAGTTAGGACAAAAGGAGGACAAGGAGGGTCTAAGAAGTGCTTTCAAGTAAAAAAGGCACAACCGGGAGGGCAGAATTTGGGTTGAAGGATTCTGTTACATCCTGTCCATCCAGTCTCCAGGCAGAGCTGGGGCGAACGAGCCAAAACGCTGAACTCTATCAATGCCATTCTGGCTTTTGAATGAATGTGACAGTGAGAGACTGTGGGAAGCAACTTAACACAAATGGAAAATTTGCAAGTGAAGAACTATAATAATCGTCTCCCATAACAGCCAGATCAGGTTTCGAGAAGGGTTTTTCTTTGCTTTTTTATGTTGTGGGTTTTTTCTTTCTCTTTCCCCCACTCTGAGTACAGCTTAGCTGGCACATTTTGTTCAGGATACTTATGAGAATGACTAACAATTTGCTGCTACTGATAAATAGGTTGGGTCACCCAGGCTCCAGCATAAACAGCAGCAGGAGTCTCAGGGAGCTCCACTGAGTGTCATACACACAGCAAGCGATTCAGGCAGGTATGGAAAAGGCATTTTTGGTTATTTCTGCATCCACAGCTGCTGCAAATCAGAAGCTTACTGTTGAATTCAATAGAGTGTAGCCATTCCCCACCTGGGAATAGCAGCTCTTTCCCACTCCAGGCATGTGCCTCTGTACAACAGAGCAGCCCCACCACAGCCTTTCACCAGTCTTATCTTGAGGGCAAAAGGTAGAGTCCAACTACCTCAGCAGAGTACCATGAAAAGTCAGTCAAATTATGCAAATATACCACAGGTTACATATTTATGCTGCTGTAGCAACCCTTTATCAGAGGTTCACATTGCCAAAACCTGCCCAATTCCAGCAGCACACCTTCTGATCCCTTCCTGAGCCAAAAGTTAGCAACAGAAATACTCAGCATCACAAATAGAGTTAAAAGTACTCAGACTTATTGCCTTGGTTGCAACCAGCATTTGGAGCAGTGCAGCTCTTCTGGAACAGCCCCTTTTTTCCCTGACAAAGGCACCATTGGCTTCCACCACAGGCAGATACTGCAGCAGGTTCAAGAAAACAGTGACTCCCTGACCAGTCTGACCCTTCCTAAACCAGCTGGTACTGAACTGATCCTGTATACACTCACTAGAACCAGTTTAACCCTACTGGTTTGATTTGGTTTGAACCTCTCTCTTTCTGTGTCCAGCTCACTGTATGTCTGATCTCTAAATAAAACCCCTCTAAATATTTCTGCATGCTTTTCACAGCTTCCTTAGTTATTAGTTTTACTTCAGGGACTTTGCTTTTTAGAAGCCAGGTCACTTAACACACTTCCTTCACTCTTCTTCCTTAAGATTTCATTAAAAACTTCTGACTAAGGTAAGCAAACAGGTTTAATCCTAATCCTCCAAAACAGAGCCAAACAACACCCTGGACTCTGGATAATGTACCAAAATCATCAAAGAGACAAAAGCTGCATTACACTTACCTTGATGGGTCATGGAGCTGCAAGTGATGCTCAGGAGAAGGTAAAAGAGCTGATGGTGATGGTGGTGGTTCTCCAGGACTCTGTCACTCAGACATTATAGGAGAATATGCTCGCACACAACAGAACTTCATGGCCACACAAGAGCAATACATTCAGCACCTCTTCCTCCCATACTGCCCAAGCTGGTGGCACTACAGGAAGTTTAAACTAAATCCCAGGTGCTGCTTTTAACCACCACTCCCTCAGGTGAGCAGCCTCAGCCCACACCCAGCCTGAGCCAGCCCACCAGCTTGTATCTCTGATGAAATTAATTCCGAGCTCCAGGTTACATTAACCCCTTTTTCAATCCTATTTAGACTCAGGTCTGCAAAAGCAAACATCCCTCAGGTGGGTCTAGAGCTTGAAAGGGCTGTAATTATCTTCACTGAAAGAGTAAAACAAAGTCTTTTCATGCTGTCCAATGTTCATATTGTTTCCCATTAACAAGGACCAATCTAAAAGCAAGAATAATCCCTTTGGGATCAAATAAACAAAGCTTTTCCTATGCATTGCTAACCTGACTGACTCCCAATCTGTATAAAGTACAACTGTTGAAGTGACCACTGTCCCTCCACAGCACTGGAAAGACTTTTCTGTCACACACATCCAGCTCTAGAGCTCACACTGCAAGGACATGGCAAGGGAGATAAGGTGGGGACATAAAGATGACCCACAGCTACATCTTCAGGACCTCAGTTTCTCTGATAACTCCTGAGAGGGATGGGAGGTGATGTGAGCACTGCAGATTTAGACATTAAACATGTCTGATGGTGTGGAGGGCACAGCCTCCCCAGCAATGAAAAGTGATGCAATGAAGCTTGAAGTGAGACAGGTTTTCTCTGGACACATCCCTTGAGAATGGTCTTGGCTGCCACTTTGGGTAGCAAGGGAAAACAGAATTGCCCCCTGCAGGAAGGAAACCTCTCCTCCTCATTAGCTGGGGAGCACATAGACAGTGGTATCACTTCTCTGTGCACACTCTTCCTTTAGCTGTTTCTACCCCAGACTATCTCCTGGATTATTTAAATTTTCCTCCTTTAGTCCCATGAGGTTCTTTGAGATGAAGAACATTTTTTTGCAAGATGCTCCAGTGTCATCAAATTACCTTCTATAAACATCACACTTTAAAACACCTCTAGGGGTTAAAAAATATATTTTATTCTCCTTTGCCACCTCCTCAAGTGCTGAGTCATGACCCAAATGATATCTTTGTGGAATCTCTTTATTAAAGGGGCTGCTAAACCTGTACAACTACACAGTGACTTTCCAGATCCCTGCTGGGCCATCGAGTGCAAAGAAATGTTTGATATCAGTCACCTCCCCCATGGTTCTGCCCTCACAGCCATGGAAAATGTTTCCTTTATATATATTCCTTTAGGTCCCCAAATCTACTGGGTGTTTTCCTGCAGTGCCTGTTGTTTTTCCCATCCTCTTTCCCGGAGAAATGAGCCTGTCACAGTCCATTTCTTAACTTCTACCTGGTAGCAAAATCTTTTTAAGGCTGAGCTTTTCCAGCTCCTTTTCATGCTCTGTCCAGAGTATCCCTGTCTACAGGAGGTCAACTTCCATCTCTTGTTAAGTTTTTCATGCCCATGCCCTTTTGTAGCCTATGCAGTGGATGAATTTTGGAATTTTATGGCAAACAGCTCCTTAAAAAGTGGTTTCACCTAGCCAAAGATTTGTTTAATGGAGATAATTCAAGTGAAATACAGGGTTGATTTTGCTGAAGTCCCGTGTTTTACTATTAATAGCTTTCTAAAAAGGATTTATAAAATATTTATAGTACTAAAATCTCTTCTAAACACAGAGTTTACTCAAGTCAAGCTTAATAAAGTGTTTTCCCCACGAATTGGCAGAATTGGTCACTTTTCCAGCACTCTCCCATAACATACTGCTTTGAACTAATAACACTGATTTTCCTCAGTCTCCACACAGCCTGCCTGTATCCTTACTGTATCCCTGTTGTATTTTTGGCATCCTCTTCCTACCCCAAGGATTACCCAAGTTGGACCAGCTACCACAGTACATGCAAGCTCCACATCTTTGCCTTGGCTCCACCTGTGAGCTGAGTTCTGCCTGCTCCAAGAGCAGTTTGCATATCCTCCCCCCAGGATATGATTTCCCTTCCTTAGCAAATATTAACCTTTTCAAAAAGTTAATTCCAAATGTTCTGTTTGCTTTTTGGTGTGATTTCGGATGGTGTCAGTCTGGTACTTTCATGAGTCAGATCCCCATAATTGCAAAAGGCAATTAGCACCGTTCAGAGCGCAGTTCCATAGTTTCGTTTTATTTTCGTGCCTCAGATTAAAGACATATTTCTCACATATTCTGGTTTTTTTAACGTGGTATGTTATATTCAAATCTCTGCAGCACAGTTCTATGGTTATCATCCTACAAACCCACTGAAAATAGTTCAAAAAGTACAGTGTTTCAGAACTTAACTTCCTAACTAACGTGGGTTTGGTTCCCTACACTCATTCACTACTAGGACAGGGCCAGGAGTACATTACAAGACAGAGTAGCTGGATAGAAGCAACAGGAAATAAGTAAAATCTTGCAAATGAGTGTTATGCAAATTTGCCACGTCTTTTTAAGAGGCAATGAATCACATGATATCTATTTCTCCACACAATTAATTGTCAAGATCCTGGGAGGATGGTGCTGGGTGCATAAACCTCAGGGTTGGCTATTTTGGCTGAATCTATGATGTAATTGGTTTTCCAGGGAAACAAGGCCAGTTCCTGGAGCAAAACACTGCAGTGATAAGGCCAGAGAAGAATACAGGTAGATGTCATACATTGACAATTGATTAAAGAGGGTTGAATTATTTTATTCAATTGCTCTTTAAAAACTGTAACTGAAAATCTTGGTTTTCACCGAAACGCACCCGTAAATTAAAAACACACATCTTGAAGAATGTGTTATTATTTTGCCACAAACACTTTGAGTAATGAGAAACTTTCCTGATCAGCTCCCTGCTGTGTAGTTACTTGAACAATGGATGTTCCATGAAGAAACCGGGATGCAGGGAAGGAAACAAGTTCCAAGAACTTCAGTCCATCATGTGCTGTAAAATGTTTGCTGCTGACACCAGAATGGAGTACAATAAATTAACAGAGCAACTGCAGGGGCAGGATAAGGGGGAATGGCTTCAAACTGAAAGAGAGTAGGGTTAGATGGGACATTAGGGAAAAATTGCTCCCTGTGAGGGTTGCCCAGAGAAGCTGTGGCTGCCCCTGGATCCCTGGAAGTGTCCAAGGCTGGACAGGCCTTGGAGCAACCTGGGCTAGTGGAAGGGGTCCCTGCCCATGGCAGGGGGTGCAACAAGATGGACTTTAATGTCCCTTCCAACCCAAACCATTCTGGGATTCTTCTGCAATGTAAAATATCAGGAAATACAACACAGGCAGACTCTTACCATGAAGGCTCCCTGTCCCAAAAGTTCCCTAAAATGCAGGTTGGAATTTTTGGTGAGACACAGAAGCAGCAGAGCCCGCAGTGGTGCAGGTAAAATAACAGGGCGTTTCATTGTAATGAATTTAACCTGCAATTTTATTTAATGTCATTAACTCTGTTGCTCTTTTTCATCTGCAGTTTCCTTTTAGTGCTGTAATGTTATAGATCTAAATATAATACATATTTGTATATAGTTTGCAGTGATATCATTATATCTATATATATAGTTATGTCTCTCTACGTATTTTTATATATATATGTAAATATATAGATATATATATAAATACATAGAGAGACGTATATAACTATATATATACATATATACATAATTTGCAGTGATGTATCTATATATATGTCTATCTTTATATATACATAGCTATATATATTTATTATATATGCGTATATACACATATCTATAGATACCTATGATAGTTAAATAATATATTGGAATCATATATATCTCTTTAATACATAATACATATTTTTATTTATATATATGTCTACATAAATCTCCATATTGTATACACACACATGTACATAAAATAGACACATCCCTGGAATTTTTCCCGAGGATTTCCCTTCCTTTGCCTGAAGTCACCACCACCCAAGCACCTTGGGGTTCCATTGCAGTGCCACTAAGAGTGGAGGTGCCTGACCCTGTTCCTGTCACTGGGGACAGCAGGTTCTTCCATCCTCTTAATGGCCATTCCTCTCCAAGTGGCTCTGGCCTACCTGACTAGAACCCTTTAAATTTTAATTCACTTTACATTTAGCCGAGTCATAAATACCATTTAGGTACCAATATTCTGCTTTATGCAATCCCTAAGGTGGTGCTTTTATTTTAATGAAGCCATTTGCAACTTAAGAGGAAAAAATATTCTGTCTTTGATTGAATATATTTGTCAGTTTTATTCCCGACTGGCATTTTTATGGGAAAACTTGAATAAAACTAGGGGATAGCTGCTTACCAACTGGGATAAAAGTTTCAGTGTGTTTTTGCCTGCAAAATTAACTGAATAAATGGGCTTTGAAATTCATTTGGAGAACATCAAAGTTAACCTCGACCATAATCAAAAATAAAATCCAGACTGAAATTACATTACAAATGAAAAATTTCCTTGGTTATTCGGTATTTTAGAGGAAATTACACAAGACCAGATAACAGAGCTTTCTATTAAAAATGTAACTTTCAGTATTAGAGAGGAGCAGTGACTTGCTGCACTTCCCAATTATATGAGAAGCCAAATGTTCAAATATTATTTGTTTTCTCATGTTTTATGTTGTTCAGGACTTTGTATCTAGTAAGGACATGTGGTTTCAGTGGGTGAGAAGGTGGGTTTAAGCAATTCTTTATTTCCTTTGTGTGCTGATAGAGAAAATGAGGAAAACTGAGGCAAAATCACATATCTGACAACAAAGTTCATCATTTGAATCTGCATAAGTCACCCTGTAAGACAGTAAATAGGATTTTATTGTACTATCACTATCATGGAGCAAAATAAAGATTGAGCAACCTGGTCCAGTGGAATGGTTCCTGCCCAGGGCAGGGGGATAGAATGAGATGAATTTTAAGGTCCCTTCAAACCCAAATAGTTCTAAGATTCAACTTTCAATCTTGTTTAGAATCAACCAGATTATTAAAAAAATATTCCAAACAGAAACGTTTCCCACAGAAATTCTAAATGGGGCAAACACACATCAACGCTGAAATTACCAGAACATGAGATTCAGGTTTTCAATTCCATTAAAATCATGACAAAATTATCTCCTCACACATCCTTCCACAGAAAGCTCAGCAACAAAAAGGTTTGCCCAAAAAGCTGTGGAAAAGTGTGCTGTCAGAAAGACTCCCAGAGACAATTCGAGCTTTAGTTTTATCCTCATTAAAATTTCTAATTCTTACCTAAAAAATCTGTTACCTGACAGGTAAGAAATTTTAAAAATTATTTGATGCCTGTTTTATAAAAATCATTGAAACATAAAGACAAGGTTTCTTGAATACTTGTTAATTTTGATAAACTGGCTACTTTTTTTATTTAACTGGACACAGATGAAGTTGCAAAATGGTTCAGATCAGGACTTTTCTTTTATCAACTAACTGTATAGTGGAGATATTTTCATGATTACTGCAAAAATTGTCCTTTGGATATTTAAAAATGCACATTTCAAAACTCTCCAGCGTTTTGGTTTCATCTTCACCCAGATCATCAGCCTTTGCTGCTCTTCGGGGAAGAGGCAATGCCTGGAAAACCAAACACCTCCTGCTCAGCCCAAAGGCTGAAAATGAGAACAAATTTATACAAATTTCCAATGAGTATCTGTCCCTGGAGATTGGAGAGGCTGGAATAAATACCCTATTTTGGCCAACGTGACCAAAGCACCACCCAAGCATTCCTATCCTGTTTCCATTCACATCCAAATGGAAAGGAACATTAATGTGAATTACCTGTTTGAGGAAACACCTATCAAATTCTTTGGGTTCAGCAGCAAAAAACTGACTCCACACACAATACCACATTTGGTTTGATCCACAACTCCTGAAGTCAGTGGGAAAAAATGCAATTAATGTCCAACTAATTGATGGATTGGGTCAGTACTCCAGTCCTCTGCACATTCAGATGTCTAGTTTTTTGAACTCAGCCAAAAGATGTTATAAGTTTGGTTTTAATTAATTGAATGCTAATGAGCGGTGCCAAACGCACAAGAATGAAATCCTCATTTTCCTGAAGTCCCAGAGACTCCCAGCAAAGCTCAGCTCCAAGGAGGAGTAGCTGTGGCACAGCTCTGCCCCTGGGGCTCCGTGGGCACCAAGGTTTGTGGTCAGACCCAGGGCTAGCCGTGCCTGAGCTGCTGTCTGTTCCAACATTTAAAGCGAACATAAAAGTCTCCAGCAAAGGGATTTAGGTCAGTATTTACATATTTGTCCAGTGACATTATGGGTGCTGTCAGCTAATGCAACAAATGCATTTGTTGTTTTGATTGTTTATATTTTGGTTGCTTAGGGTTTTAGTTCTGTTTAGATTGTTGATATCTCGAGATACATATACTTGGGATAAGGGCAAAGCCAAGGTCAGTGCGCTGACAGATTCATTTCAGACCTTGCAGAGTTGCTGGATACTCTTGAGGCAATTCTTATCCCGACAGATGAGCTCAGGAACAGTTTCTCTCATCACTGGTGAGAGTTGAAGTTCTCATCAAGCAAAAATTGTCGGGTGGTGAGACCAGACAGCAGGTTTTGTCTAATATGGATCTTGATTTAATGAATTGAAGAATAGTCTGCAATATAACTAACACAAGGATACTCGACAGCCCTAAGAAAACTGTGAAGTGTTCCTGCTTGTTCTTGTGAGTCAAAACAACAATAAAAATAAAAGTATTTATAAGAGTAATTACTGGTATACAACACTGATTATTTTTTCTGTTATATGTGTTCCTCTGCTGAATACCAGTTACAGATCTGGCTGATTTCCTATAAAACAAGAATATCCAGCCCAACAGCAAATCCCAAGACTTTATAAAGGAGAAAAGCATGGCTAATTATCCCTGCTTTATGGGTGAAATGAGCTCCATCCAGGGAAAACCAACTTGGCCAAAATCATCCCAGCTGGCAAGGGTTTAAGGAGTCACCTCAGTATCAAGACAACACTTTAGGCAGTAGGTGGGACTGTCCACATCTCTCATTTAGTCAGTCACCAGATTTATGTATGATCTTAAAGATGTTTATAGGAGCAGATAGTACAGTAAATATGATTCTGAATGGCCCATTATTTGAATAGAAATAAAACTAAAATGTAGAGATAGAGTTAAAAATTCAAGAAGTATAGTGTTTTCCCATCAAGTGGACATGCAGGTTGGATAAACACTTCCTAAGCCATCTTTTCCAGACACTCCACCATCAAGTATCCTGAGAAAACAATATTTCCAAAGTGTAAGGGTCTCATCCCTGGGACTTCATGCAATTTCCTATTGGCAATCAGAGTTAAGGACAGCAGGTTTTTATGGCTTAATAAATGACCAGGTAACTAAATACAGACCAGGGACAGTTTGGTCAATGCTAAACATGTATTTTGAACATCTGATTGGGCAAAGAATGCAATCACCAAGAACTGAAATCACTCTTAGATCCATGGCCATGCTGATGAACTCCTCATTTATATGAATTTATAGCATGATTTTCTCAAACGTTTTCTTTTCCATTTTCTTTTCTTTCTTTACTTTTTGCTTTTTCTCTTCTCTTTTTTCTTTTATGCATTTTTTTCTGTTTCATTTTGATTTTTAATCTCCTTCATTCTTTTTACTACTATGTATTTTAACTTCTTCTGAAGACAGATTTTATTTTCTTCTCTCTATAGCTTGTTTTTACACAACATCTTAGTCCAAGTGGTCAATCTTCCACTTATGGCTCTGCAGTCCTTGTTTATCATTTCAGGGTTTAAGGACAGAAGTAAACTTGATTGTCTTTTCTAATGTCCTTTTTAAAAAGACATTTTCATTCTCCAAATCAATATTTTCTCCCCACAACATGCAAACCAACACCACCCTGTTTCTTCTATACTTCCCAAAGCAAAGCTTTCCAGAATTAATATCAAAGATTCATTTATTTGGGAATTTCAGTACTAGAATAAGTATTTCCTGAATGGTGTCAGATTGAGGCTGGGCTATTCATGGCATAAGTCATCCCCAAAGTCTACTTTATCTGTCCCCCTCCAAATTAAGTGTGTCTGTGTGTGTCACATTGCATGCCACCTTCTTTGGAAAGCAAGAAAATGTAAGAGAAATCCATACTCAGAAATTCAGTCACTTCACATTTTAGCAAATGTCTTAATTTCTGCCCACCCTCTGGCATAAGAGCCTGTGTTTCAGAAAATGTAAAAATGAAATAGAAAGGAGCACTTCATATTGACCTGCCTAAAAGTTGACAAACACTCTGATTCTTTGAAGATTTGTGTTCCAGAGCTGGATTTTACTTTGTCTGGTTTATTTGCACTCATTCCCTTACATGACTCCTCCTGATGGCCCATTCCTTGGCACAGGATGGTCCACAGGAGGCAGGAAGGACATCCACACTAGTCTGACATTGGCTATGCTTGGAACTTTCAGGCAACTTGGGTACAGCACACAAATCAAGAGCTGAGACACAGGAGTTACCACAGCCTAAAAAATCACCAAGTCCCTGCTGAAGTGCTTTGTCCCCATTTGTGCCACCTCAAAAAAAGGACAAAACCAGTTAGATGACACTTCTTTCTTTCCAGCTGAGCATAATGTGTTTTACCTTCCCACATGCACAGGCTGTGAGGGTGCACCAAATTGGTTTCTGGGGCTCAGTCGGGGTCTGTTAATTTGTCAAGCCACAGGAATTCATTCCACACCTGAACCCAGAGCTAAATTCCTTATGCTGGGAATCAAAGCATGGCTACAGGCATTAATGTGCCCTTATGAACCACCAGAAAATGTCAGAGAACTTTCTTTCCTTATGGTGGTGGTGGGTCCAGTTGGGTATTTGGCTGTGACCCAGTGTCACATCCCAGTGATTCCCTTAGGAATCCCAATATTTAGGATCGTGTTGCTCAGAAAAGTGCAGGAGGCAGAAGGAGGGCACTGACTGATCACTTCCAATTCCTGCTTTGAACTAAAGCCTGGAGTCCACTGGAGAACTCTGCCACACAACATTTCCCTCTAGCCACATCCAGATAAGTTACAGACATGCTGTGACCTTTTATATTTATTTTTCCCCCAGAAAAAAACCCCACAAATCTTTATTTATTCCTGCCTGATTTAACAAGAATACTTGAGGTTCACTATTGAAGAGGGTTTTCTTTTTAATTTTACTCTGCATTCGCTGTATGTAATTACTTACATATTAAACTCAAGTTTCTGTTCATCATTCAGGCTAGCAAAAATATTCCACACTTCTAAATTATTTGGGTTTTGTTTTTGTCAAAGAATATATACACTTTATATCTCTCAACTTCATTTCATTATTTCTAAATACAATCCTTAATTGACTGAGATAAGGCAAACAATTTTCTTATTGATTTCATACCTTGTGTGTACCACGAGAAGAAGGCAGGTCAGGATCTCTCCCACACGCTGAGGCAGAGAGTTGGTGCCAAAATCAGCACTGTCCCTATATTCTGTCCCTATATTCTGTCCCTATATTCTGCTCTGATGAGACCTCACAGTGCTGGCATTCCCAGCATAGGAAGGACATGGAGCTGTTGGAGTGAGTCCAGAGGAGGCACCAAGATAATCAGAGGGATGGAACAGCACTGCTGGGAGAGCTGGGATTGTTCATTCTGGAGAAGAGAAGGCTTTGTGGTCACCTAATGGTTCACTTCAGAGCTACCAGAAAGATGGAGAGAGACTATTTACAAGGGCCTGGAGTGACAGGACAAGGGGGAATGGCCTCAAACTGAGAGAAAGGAGGTTTAGGTCAGATATTAGGAAGAAATCCTCCCCTGTGAGGGTGGGCAGGCCCTGGCACAGGGTTGCCCAGAGAAGCTGTGGCTGCCCCTGGATCCCTGGAAGTGTCCAAGGCCAGGGTGGACAGGGCTTGGAGCAACCTGGGCTCGTGGAAGGGGTCCCTACCCATGGCAAGGGTAAAACTAGATGAGCTTTTATGTCCCTTCCAACCCAAACCATTCTATGAATCTGTAATTCTTGGAAAGAGCATAAATTTATTCCAAAATTTATTCCAGTTCTCTCAAACTGGCAATTGAGGAAGTTAAGGGCTTCTAGGAGTGGGATTCCTGGGTGGATTCTGCAAACCAGCCTAGACAGGTCTTGGTTTATCTTCTGCTTGGTTTCCCTTTAGCTTTTGAGAGGACAGTGGTACTGCTGAGCCCTGCTGGAGATGTCATGGAGCCAGGCAGGTCTAGTGCAGCTGTAGGAACAATTCACAGAGTGAGCATCCCACAGTTACTTTCTTGACACTCCACATAATTCCAAGATACTGAACTCCAGGTAGGTCTATAAGCACAGCAATATTTACTTCCAGCTATTTCAGTGAATATCTGTGAAGGAATTCACGGGGCAGACAAGCCATTAGTGGCAACAATGAGAACCTACTCTATGTCATGAGATGTGACAAAAACTAAAGTGTAAAATTAAGCACTTTACTGGCTGGAGGGGGTTTTTGGTTTAGGTGACTATACAAGGATAGGGAACATACTCTGTTCCACCTTATAAAATAAATCTTAAGGATCAATAAGACATGGTGCAAAACATTTAACAAGGCCTGGGTGGCCAGGCAAGATATGAAATAAAAGCTACTTTATAATAGACATACAGTAAACAAATAACATGAATTATTTGGGCCTGATGAAAAGATTGCAAATTAGATATCCCTGAATGCTATTAAATATCACGGTCCCTGGATCTTTTGGCAAACTTCATAAAAGCTTGCACGGTGCTTTTGATATAAAATCAGCCTCTCCGGTGGATGGTAATGATGTCAACATTTATTTTGTTTCTCTCTGGCAGATACAAACTGGAACACACAACAGATAAACTTGGTCACATTAGGTTTTTCAAAGGTGCAAGGGTGAAAAACAAGCCTCTCCCATGCCCTCATCCCCAGCACCCAGCCATGTGCTCTTAGCCTGGAGTAGGAGTGGGTCTGTCTGCCCTTGACATTTCCTTTGGAAGGGACAGTATTAGTCAACTCTGATCAATTTTGGACTCAGTGTGATTCTCAGTAACCTGACTGCTAGGCTGGGTTTGGGGAAGAACACAACAAAGATTTCTCCCAGTCTTCTCAACAGCACTGGAGGCTTTTCTGCTCTGAATTTGCTGTGCTGGAGCTTCTTTGCCTTAGGATATTCCCTGCCAAGATACTCACTTTTAGGAAGAACATTTCTTCTGGAGTTAGAGCTGTGTGGATCAGAAGCAACTCTCCATCTAAGCCAGCACATGAACACAAACTTTTATTCATTCATTGATGGCTTGATTGACTTCTATACAACCATGTTGTCACTGAAGAACAATAAGAACTACTTCTACCTAAATAAATCTAAATGAAAGCAAACCCAATAAATAACCTAAATCTATTGAAAAAATTAGATAAATGTTATAAAGCTATATTTCTATATAGGTGGTCAAGTTTTTGTGCATTCTTCTGGTGAATGCCTTAATTCATGACACAGGGGTCACAAAGCATGACTTAGAGCTTGAAATCTGGGACCTTGGTGCTCTTGCAGTGTTTGAGTTAAATTGGCCACAGTCTCAAGGCTGGAATCTCTGTTCTTTGGAAATAAAATAAATTAACTAAATTTAAATTTATACCATCAGGACCCCACACCCTCAGGACCCCACACCCTCAAGAAAGGGCAAACCAAACCCAGGCAAATGCCAGGGCTTTGAGTGCAACACATCTTTTTTTGACTGATGGAAAACTCTATCCACAGTGAGGTTTTAGCCTCCAGAGTAAATATTCTAGAGCAGTTTAGGGATGATAAAACTGGTGTCTATCATGCTTTCCTACAGGTGAAGTGGCTGATAAGCAGCAGAATCCCTGTGCTGGACAGGTTATTCTCTGAAGCACTAAATGTAGGCAAATGCTGGGTTAAATTTAGCAGGTGCTCGCTGGGCCATTACTGAGTGATTATTCTCTGTACAACTCCTTTCAAAACCTTGAGCTTTCTCTTGCAATATCTCTTCCAAAGTCTTTGAGCTCCTTCTCCACCGAAGAAATTCTCTGCTGCTCCACCATAGACCTGTAGATCTGGTAATTGCAATTAAAAGGTACTTTGAAAGCTTCAGTTGTGTTTGTCCTGACTCCCTGTGCAGGGAGGGATTTCACTCCATGTGAAGGAGAACCTTCAGAGTCTCCACAATATTTTAGACTCTCAAGTTTTCCTCCTGTTCTGATGCCTTTTATTCCATATGTGGCTGAGCTCTTGAGCCATGGATTTTTTGTGTTGATTGGAGAGGGAAGGAAGCACTTCTAAAGAAGTACTGGTTTCTAAATAATTCTAAGTAGATATTAAGAAAAATACATTACATGAAGTGACTGAATGTCCTTCAACCTTCATTTTTTTAAAATCATTCAAACACATAAGAATATTAGCTTTACCTCAAATTAAAAATGGAACGTAACTTATTCTCTACCCTTCAATACATATTATTTATGTATTTAATGTACAGCTGCATTTACTGTGTGGAAAAAGCATCCTCAGACCAAGCTATTTCCCAGACCCAAAGTGTGAATATATATGGTTTATTAATTCAAATATAATTTTTATTGTTATTTATCAAACAGAATGGTGTTTAATTAGTATTCATATTGATATATTATTTATTTAATGATAACTTGGCATGGCTTCAGTTTTCCTTATTCTTCACTGAGCCTGGTGTCTGGGAATTATCCCACATGGGATTTATAAATACAAGGTTACAGATTTACCTATGGCAGCGCAACTATTTGCTGATAAAAGCCAAAGGGGGGAAAAAACAACAACAAACTAACAAGAGCATCAGATTTAATCCCAATAACCATTTTTATCATGAGAATTCATACGAAGGAAGGTATTTTCTGGCTGCCAGGAGAGACTTCACCTATAAAAGACTGAGGTGCATTCATGCAGTACATTTGCTGCACCTTCCACTGCCTGAAGCGACTCCCTATATACAAAATTTTCTTCCTCTCTCTTTTTTAAACCTCCTGAAAAGCAGAAGATAGAAATCCTGCGTGTTCCTTAGCATTGCTACAGGGGTTAAATTGTTAATGCTTTACTTTCACTCTAGTTTTTTATCAAACTTTCTTTTTTCTCTCCCTGGGGATAAACAAATGGACAGCTTTCCTCTCTAGTATTCCTCCTTCCATTACCATCACAGCAGAATGCATCTGAGACCATAATAATTCAGTGATGAAATACAAAATGTCGCAATGCCATCTCTCTTAAAGTGAACTGAGATTTTGTTATGCCATTTTAGGTGCACTAATAGCTCCTAAAGTCCCATGGAGTATCTTAATGTGAATTTAATGAGCTGATAGCATATAAATGACAGTACTGTGAGGGTGAAGGTGACATAACCTTTTTCCTTCTGTTTGATGTTTGTCTTTGAAAAAATACAGATCTTTTCCGAACGCACCGCATTATTACAGAGTGCTGCATCACTCAGTGAGGAGGCTACCATTGTTTTAGTATTTTATGGCCCTTTTCTGCACTCTCCATGGCATTAGAAGCACAAGAACATTTTAGCTCACCATTAAGGTAATTAAAAATCTCCACACTTCCCCTGGCAGCTCAGTGCCAACACGTGGCACCCCAGTGCTTGGGGTGTGCAAATCCAGTCACTTTGGTGGGATGGAACCAGTGAAATCCTGGGTGAACCACGTGGAAAAATCACCCATCTTTACTTCCTGGGCGTCATCTCCTACCAAGGATAACAGGAAGAGGTCCACTCATCATTGTTGACTCCCAAAGTCCGTGTGTGTCATTAGGGGAGCGCTGTCATTTATAACAAGTTGCCTCCCCTCGCTCAATGGTGTCACACCCCATTGTGCACCCAAATCTCAGCCACCTTTGGCGTGGTAATGAGCTGTAATCCCATCAGCATTGGCTTGGATCAGCACTGCCACTGCCTGCACAGGGGAGGGAGGGACGGCTGCTGAAAGATAAATATATTGGCAATCAGATGGATAGAAAACAGAACTGGCAGATTAAGGAGGTAACTGAATGTATGAGGTTATTAAAGCTTGCCAGAGTGTAGCAATGTAGTTTTTACATTGCAGTTTGAAGTATTGTCCTTAAAACCTCTAAGTCAAGCTTAAGAAATGACATTTCAGTGGGTTTTTTATTCCCCGAATGAAACACACAGAGATATGTCAGCCAGTGATCTCATCACTTCTACGCTAAATATTCTGCATCTCAAAAAGAAAAATTAACAATTTTAACTTCTCTTTCACCATATAGCATAACCATATTCCTCCAAAAGAGTTTATAGATACAGAAATTATAGACTCATAGAATAGCCTGAGTTGGAAGGGACCCACAAAGATCATCAAAGTCCAACTCCAGGCCCTGCACAGACACCCCAACAATCCCCCTGCTCTGGCAGCCTTGGAGCTGTGCCCACTGCCCTGGGGAGCCTGGTCAGTGCCCACCACCCTCTGAATTCAGGTCAATCAAAGATTTATTGGCATCAGTTTGTTTGTTAACTTTAAAACACATGTAGGACAGATTAGGAATAATTTCATAGACAGCATATTTTCTATATTTTCTTAGAGTTCCAATGCTGTTCCATGAAGTCCATAAGACTAAGGGAACTAAATTTACAAAAGCTATTTCTTCAACCAACAGAAATGACAACATTTGCTCTTCTGAGAAAGACATACCTTGGGATGCATTTGACAAAGGGGAAATAAATAAATAAATAATAAGCAGCTTACGTGTTTCAAAAAGTTGGAATTTTGGCAATGTGTGAAATTTGTTTAGAAAAACCTTTTTGTTGCCAGGTGACAAGGCAAAACATATCACATATGCTTAACAACCAGCTTGTACATATTTTGTCTTTCCAAGGTTTCTAGGGCTGGTCAGGCACAATGATGCATTACAGCTGAAGGAGCTTCCAGCAGGGACAAAATGTTTGTCTCCTTCCAAAAGAATTTTCCTAATCCTTAAGAAAAACAACTCAATATTTCTCATTGTTAAATGATCGAGTAAGGCTTGATTCTGTTCAAAAGTCACCGTATTACGAGTCATAACATATATGTCGTGTTTGCTGGGGATGCAAAGGCGCAGGCTCTTGGCACATCGTGTTTGTTAGCATTTTGTGGGGCAGCACAGGCAGGAGTGCTATTGGTACATACACACTTCTTACAACAGCCTGACTTCTCCTCCCTGCTCTCCTGGCACGCAGCAGCACTGGAATATATGGGTGACTCAGGATCAATGAGGATAATGTGTGCAAACACATCCCACTACCTACAAAAGCTGCTGTTGTTGCAGTCCGGGCACCTTAGGATTGCTGAGGTTTCCATCTCATCGTTTCATTCCACTGATGCACTTTGTCATTTCAGAGGATCTGAATAATTAGTTAAGGTTGTAAAGGAAGTCAGAGATAGAGCAGAAAATAACCCCAAGCATCCTGCACTCCTACCCCCATGAAATCCAGAGGCCCATCCTTCCCATCCCAAACCTCAGCTCTCGCTGTGAACAGCCACGTGTATCCCATGGCCTGTAGTTGGAGTTAATGGACTTTGCACATGTGAAATTAATTGTGGGCATAATTCTGAAACAATTACCTTTTCTTGGAATCCCAGGCAACAACTCCTCTAATAAATCATGGTGCTGCTCATGTTATGATGATCATTAGTAATCAAACACATGTGTACACTCAGATGCTCACTTGAACTCAAAGCATTAAAAGGCAAAGAAGAGGTTGGTGCCCACATGCCCCCTGTCCAACACAGAGGCCCTGATTGTTCTCTTCCAACCACCCCCTTCCCCCTGCAATTTTTAACTGTTTCTATCATTATTCAAACTTTCATCCCAGTCCCAACCTATCTTTTAAAAAGTTCATGCCCACATTGTCCAAATATTCTGTTTTCTCTCTCTCTCCTTTTTTACATTCCAATTTTTAGTGTCACTCAAAGGAAAATTTAGCATGACTCATGAGATGAAAAAGGTTTATTTCTAATTATACTTGTCAGTAGAAAGCCACAAATCAGTTTTCAAATATCATCACTGATTCATTTAGAACAAGACAGCATTTTATTAGTTCACTGTGGCATGGAGAGGTTGCCCTCAAATCCTCTGTGTCCCCAGTGGAACACTGACTTTTATGCAGGTGGATTTGGTACCAAAAATTTTCCTTCACACCATTCCTTTCCTCCATCCTACTGTACCTATTCCCACCTCCCCTGGGGGTCAAAACCAAGCACACACAGCAAACTCAGCGTTGAGGAACTTCCCTCTCCTTTGGAGACTACAACTTGAATTAGATATCCAGCAGGAACACTTGTGCCTGGAAATTCCAGTTTGCTCTCCCTGCCAGTAAACCATGCACACCAGCAAACCAATTTCCAAGAATCCTCATCAAAAGGCAACAACAAAGAGCTCTAATGATGGCCAAATCAAATTTATTTAAGAGGGAATAGGAGACTATACGCACAAAGCCTCTCTGCATGACTGTCCAGATGTGCTACACTTCTACCTGCATTAATATTAACTGGCTCTCTAAAGCCTTAAAAATTCAGCTGTTATTTATTTCTTGTGTCCTTTTCTTTTCCAGTGTAGATTATACCCCCTTGCAGTACAAGGCATCCATTTACCCACTGTGTAAACTTCCACTATGAGATATGATCCCAGATGAGGTATTGCCTCAAACAGAAAATGAAAAATATTCCATGCATTTTAAACATTAATCCAAGATCATAAGTTACACAACTGCCTAATACATATCTGCTATTCTCTGGCAGGAAAGAAAAACAAAACTGGCAGCTATGGCAATTGTATGATGGTAATTATTGAGAGAAATAATTGCACAAAAACCTGTTCAAATTATATACGGGATGGGATGACTCAAAGCGAGAAGAATTTAAAGTGATAGTTAATACTTTGGGAAACTTCACTGCATGAGACCAGGCAGCAAAATCAGACAAATAAATCTATTTACTGAAATCTTTCTACTTTCTCAAGCTTGTAAAAAGAGGACAAAAAGCAACAGTTCTCGCTCGGTGGGGTCCAGCTGCAGGGATTTCAGGGCAGGCTGGTTTATCTTGGAGGCTCCCAAGAGCATCGGGGTATTCCTCCTCAAAGGAAAGAGGGAAGCTCTAATGCAATTTTATTCTAAACAGACTGTAATCAGTTCTTTGTGTTCACTCAATAACATCAGTCCCACCTTAGCTGCAGAAAATGAAACCACCACATTAGAGGTGAGAAGCAGAGTAAGATGTGACAAAGCCAGGTAGCCCCTTGGTGCTGAGGCCCAGCCTGAATTGCCACCTGCATCTCTCAGGTAATTTCTTGTCCTTTCCTGTACCCAAAGCTAAAACTTCTAGTTCAAGAGGTTTCCATCTGTGATGCTGATGGCTGCAGCTGCCCTCATCTCATCACCTCCACCACCAGATGAAACATGCAGCCACTGAATGATCATCCCTGAAAAGTCCAGGGACACTCACCACATCTTCCCTTCATTGCTGACTCTCCTTCTGCCTTTCCCACATTGCACTCAACCTTCTTAATCCTCCCTCTGGTACAGATCTTGCTTCTCAAACACCTCTCCCTACTTCCAAAATTTCTGCTTGTGTCATGATCTCTCTCTCCTTCCACTCAGTTTTTAAACCTGTCCTCAATTCCAACAACTGGACACCTTGGCCAAAGCATATCTGAAGAGAACAGGTTTTTCATTATGTGTAAAAAGCACACAAAGATCCTTAATTTATCTCTGTGAGCTGCAAATCTTTACCTGGTTATTCCTTTTATCCTGTTATATCACCTTACATGGGTTGCTGTTTCAGTTCCCACCGTATCACCTCTAATTTGAAATTGGTGTGACTCAGCTGAGGATTACAAGCCAGTAAAATATTATTTAGGTTTTTTTTAAAAGTTCCTCTCTTTGCACAGACCACTCAGTCAGTCAAAACTTCACATGCCCCATCCTGTATAAATAATAACTTAAAGTAAGAACTTCTCAGACATCAAATGTAAAAACTGTCTGCCAAGTGTTTCTTTCCTTTTTAAAGGTGCACAAAACAGAAAGAGTGTGCTCAAGGTCTATGAACCACTGCAGAGAGAGGGCTGGTCCATCAGCCCCAAACCAATAGATGTTCTCGTCAGATGTCACTAGTTGCATTTGCCCTCCTTTTCGTGGACCATTTCATTGCATAGTTTGAATTTTAGTTGTGAACACCATATAAAACTTACTCCCTAAAGTTGTCTGTGGAACTGCAGCAAGAAACATCAAAAATCTGCAGGAAACAAGGAAAAATGGCAAAAGACAGGAAAGGACTGTTCTGCTGACAAGTAAATTACAGACAGTGCAACTTACCATATCAAAATTTGTTTTTTCTGAAAAGAAAAAACTGTTAATATTATTTAGCAAGTTGGTTCTAAAGTTCAGCCCAGCTCAGGAGACATGGAAAGTGTTTTGTGAGGAGGGAAGAGTAGTGAGTGTTTCATAGGATTAACAATTAATTCTACCATTTCTCTGAGTATTCAGATATTACATTTATTTCTTGAATGCACATAATCAGCTCACTGTGTTCTTTCTAATTAAATTGACTTCCACTATACAGTCCTTCAGTGTTACACTATTCTGGGACACAAAGACAGTGCCATAAAACCAAAAGCTCACCATGGACTCAGTTGCCCAAACTTAAAATTAAGTTTGTACTTGGAGGAAATTAATAATGTATATATTTTTAATTTAAGGTTTTATATGCTCCCCAGTGTTGTTTCGTTTGATGGTTTTGCCCTTGAGGCACCTCTGTAAGACAGTGAGGTGATATTAGCCCTAATTTCAGGACACAGAGCTGAAGCACAGCATGCAGCTGGTTCTCTCAAGGTGGAGTCTGTGCCAGCCTGGGGATCTGGGAATGGACATCCCACATCATCCTCAAGGATCTGATCCCCAGAAATAACTGTCCTCAGTACAGAAGAATCCTCACTGGAAAAACTACAGCAGATCCTTTTTAATAGGGAAAGCCAGGGAAAATATTTGTATTATTACAGAATAAAATGCAAGTCAAACCCCTGCATGCCAGGGAGGGCAAGGTGGGAAAAAAAGCAGCCCCTTGGGAGATACTCCAAGATTTTCAGGAGCAGGAATAAGGTACTGAGCTCCACAGTAATTTCTAAATCTTGCCAAAAAGGAAGCGGTCTAGAAAGGATCCAGACATGTTGGCTTTTCCTGCTTCAGCCACTGTGTAAGGAAATTGCTGAGGTTTTCAGGAGCAGAAGGAAAAGCAACTATTTTTATTTCACTTTTATTGAAAAAAAAAGTGAGTTACATATTTAGGAAGAGGAAGCTCTCATTCCAAGAAGTCAAGTCATTAATTTCTATATCCCAAGCCAAGAGCCCTCATGTGGTGGGTTACAAGGTCACTGCTGGAGCCATTGGTGGTGTCACTGTTTCCCATCCCCTTTGCTGGGGTTAACACCTTCTGCAAAGCACAATCAACTTTTAAGGCACAGTATAAAACTTTAACAGTGCTCATAATTAGTGCCAACAGTGGTAGTTTCTGGGATGTCTACGAGGGTCTTAGTCAGGGTCCATAAAGCCCATTTCACTTGGGTCAGCCATCTGTCAGGTGGTAACTACTGCTCCCTGCTCTCCACCTGGACTGGCTGCAGCATCAACCATGGAATGGTTTGGGTAGGAAGGGACCTCAAAGCCCTTGTTCCACCTTCTGCCATGGGCAGGGGCACCTTCCACTATTCCAGGTTGTCCAAACCCCATCCAACCTGGCCTTGGATGCTCCCAGGGATCCAGGGGCAGCCACAGCTTCTCTGGAAAGCTGTGTCAGGGCCTGCCCACCCTGAGAACCAGGAATTCCTTCCTAAAGAATAAAAGAATGAAGTTGCAATTGCCATTAAGCCCTGCTTATTCTTAATGAATATCATGATAGGTGTGTTTGTCAGGATATTTGGCAGCAGGCTTTGGTCTTCTATCAGAGCATGGACTTTACATGAAGACTGTTGTACATATTTTATTATCACACTGTGAACTGTATATTGAGTTGGGTTGCTTGGATAAACTTTTCCAAAAAAAAACCCAAACCCTGCTAGCATAGCCGTGAATGGGATTTACAGCTTATGCTTCCAAGCACCTTTACTGCACAAAAACTGTTTATTAGCCCAAGTTTTCCCTTTGTATGTTGTGTTTACTTGTTTCCCAGCAGGGTCTGCTGATGTTAATGGACTCACAGCAGTGCATTCTACTTCTGTTATTACAGGTCTAATTCAGTCATTAACATTTCATTAATGGACTGGCCTCCTAGCTGTTTGCATCGCTGTCTAGATATTGATGAGCTTTCTAGGATGGAAAACTGGTATTTAAGGCAGACTCTTAGAGGTTTATTAAGATGCTCGTGAACCTTCATCTCATTGTGTCATTTATTTTAGCAGATAAAAGCCAAATCTTTGAATGACTTTGCACTGCAAAAGTTTTCAGCACCTGAACAAAACATTAATTCCATTCAAATACCCTAAGGAGAGGGAGAAAAAGATTCCAGAGTTACATCACCAGGATACAAATCTTGAGTTCCTGCCTTAAAACCAGCAGGGCTCAGCACTGCCAAGTCCACTCTGCTCTGCCTCGGAGGGAATTGCCTTCCTGTGGGACACAAATCGATCCCTTTTTCCAAGGGTGTCCTGCAGCTCCACTGGTTTGCAATTTCACACTCCAGACTGGAGTATTAATCCTTCCCACAGCATTGGGAACAGCCTGACTGGTACAGTGGGATTAGTCAGAGTGCTCAGAATAGGAGGGTGGTATTTTGGGGACCTTTGGCATTATTACCAAAGGACAAGACTTATCACAGTTTTTAAACTTGTTCATCAACCCTGTAGCTGAATTTAGTCATAAAACTATCTCGGTAATGTCTGTACCCCAGTGGAAGGGAAATATCCCTAAGAAATTCCTTTATGAGGTGCTTCCTTTTGCCACATCTCTGCTCTTTCCCAGCAAAAAGGAACGGGTGTTTTCAGGCACCACAGAGAATTGAGATACCCTGCATCGTATCATATGAGTGTCTAATGCAAGTACTTTGTGAAAATTACTAATTTGATATCATAATTGCGCTTGTAATATAAAATTATTAAGCACTGTCATATTGCACAGTAAATGGAACTTATATTGGTGTAATAAAATGTATTTCAATTCCATTACAATAACTTTGTCCTATTCTTTAATGGTACCCACAGTTAACAAAAATAAGCCACAGCCAGGAAAAGCACTGTTGAAGAGTACCCTGTACTGCAATATCAGGTCACAATAGATATCATTTGTGAGCTTCTTTATGTGCTATTTTACATTTATGAACACCTGCAACTTATACTTGGTTTTCTTATGGAATGAGATGTTACAAAGTAGAGGATTAGAGGCCAGTAAACAAAACCCCTGGTGTAATTTCCCTCCATAAATTCAGCATTATATATGCTTTTGATTTCTGCTTTATAAATTGAGCTGTAAATATCATTGATCCTAAATTCATACTTTTTTAAGGATCTTCCTGGCTCAGTCAGTCAGGTCTGTGCCAGGATGACATGAGAATAGATCTGCTGTTATGAAACCAAGAGCTTGTTATCTTGATAAATGCTTGAGAAATCAGAGGGCAGGGGGTGCAAAGAGAAAGGAGGGACATTGCATTTCAATACTAAGTTCAAGTGTTGTTCTTCTCAATAGAACTGTCATGGCCCACATTGTACAAACTAATTATTTAACTGAGGAAAGAGAAGAAAAAAACACAATCAAACCCAAAGAAAAATTAGGAGAAAATATGCCAAATCCTCCTCTCAACAATTTTCTTTTGTCTGTCAGGGTAAATAAAATGAAGAAACAAACCACAACTGGAGGAGGGGGGAAAATAGTCAGCTAAAATGTCATGACTTGCTTCTCTGCAGGTGTCAACTTGACTTCACTGAAATGGCACACAACTTTGATTTTCTCATCAGGAAAAAATGTTTATTCCCTCCACCAGACCCAACAGATAAGAATGCACTGTGTGCAACACTGCATATTTTGATTTTGTGTCTAACTATTCTTGAGCCACATGCTAAAAATATTTTGTGTGCTTTGCCTCGAATTGTTGCCATGAATTATTAAATTGAGCTGTTACTTTTTCATTAAACTGGCAGCCTTAATAATTTAAACACAGGTCTTTAAGAGACTTACTGTATATTGATGATCTTCACAAGAAGAAAGAGAACCTCTCAATTATTTTATCTCTCTTGATTTTTATTTTTTTAATACATTGCATGACTTATCATGCATTACTAGATGTTTATATTATTTAGAACACCAGACAACATTTCTCTCCATTCCATTTGTCATTGAGAATTTAGCTTGGATAATCCTGAAACATTTCCAGTCATGGGAAGCTCACACTTCCTGAGTGTACCTCATGGGTACAGCTTCAATTTACTCCAGGAAATGAGGGAGGAAAAAACCTTCAAAGTTGTTATTTGTTTGTGCAGCAGTTTATAACGAGCCACTGGTCCATTTGGTTGGCAACCTCCTTCCACCTGAGCAATCTCTGGTGCTCTGAAGGAAAACCAAAGGCTAAGAGAAGTGTGAAAGAAGTTACAGCCTGACTTCAGTAGAAACCTCAACTTTCTTCTCAACTAATTTGAACAAGAAAAATGTTCTTGTTCTGTGGTGACACTGAAAATGAAGTTTTCATAAAGTTTGTCAGCAAATCATTGCACTGGGGGTTTTACCAAGTCCTTTAATCTTTTGAAACCCTTCAATTATGCTGCAAAACAGCAAAGTAAGAACTGCTTGAAAATACCTCCCCAACACCAAGAACAAACTCTTAACTTCCACAGCCTTCCAGTGGTAGAAACAGAGATGTTAAAAATCAGAACTTTTGGGAGTCAGTTGATGCTTATGATCCACAATGATGTGTCTCTCCAGTAACACCAATGCTCATTTCACACAGCACACCAACACCAACAAAGACTACAAAGATTAACTTCAAACATCACATAAAGTGTGAATAATCTTCATTGCTACATTTTTTTAAAAAAAAGCATCGTATTTCTTTCCCACATATGCCCTTGTAGCCTCATAAAACAAACTGTTTCACTCTGTGATTATGGGGCTGTGGATATTTATCACTAAATGTTAGCTACTGCTAAAAGTAAGAAAATGGATTTTGACATTGGAGAATTATTTTCCTCCTCTCCTGTGCCTTTGGATGTGCAGGCAGAGCTACTGGGCTGTTTACTCTGGCCTGAGCCCAGGACTTGGTACCACGGTGAGAGATGCCAAGAACAGCGATGCCACACGAAACAGAAGCTATCTTGCACAAACTCACAGTGATCACAGGGCAATTTGTGCTTGAACTGATAGAAGGAACATTCTCATTTAGTTCTCTGCTCTGGTTAGGAGAGATTTTTGTTTGGGCAACTAAATTTTTTCCTTATTAAGCAGATGTTTGAGACGCTGTAATTGTTTCACCACACGTTTGACAACCTTTCCATCCCATGTCCACTGAAATGCTTGGCCCTGCCTTTCCTGGGCACATCTTTCAGTCCATTAGAGGGTCACAAATTGCAATGAACAGCCACTAAATAGGATTTTTTTCCTCACAAGACAAACCCTTAAGTGTTGAAATCCAAACACACATGAAAAAGGAATGCTCTTCATCCAGGTTGCACTTTATCACTGGCTCAGGTGGGAAAGTCTGTGTGCTTTCTGTCCACTGAAAAACAGCTCTTCAATTCGTTAACTTACAAAGAGGTAGATGATATATAATGTGCAAAGTGATGAAAAAAAACTTGTCTAGAATATCATGTAATTGTGGTTTTATTTATAACAGGGAAAATCCTCAAGTTTTCATTCCAAAATAAAATTCCTCCCTACTTCTGGGAGTACCCAGAGTCACAGCTCCCATTTCTGGCTGGGAGAAAACCATAAAGATGTTTCATGGCATCCTGCATGTCTCAGTAGCCACGAAAAAAATCAAGTTTTCATTATTAAACACCTGCTAGCAGGTATTTTGGGGGTACATGTTGGTGTTTAATCACATCCCTGGTCTCTTATAAGTGTCTTCTGATGATTTCTGCTTCACACTACCAACCCAAGCACCCCAGACACTCTGCCTAAACAGTTATTCCATGGTTCTTTACCCCACATGAGTCCACACTGTTCCAGACTCATTCTCTCTGAAGCTGATGGTCCATGCTGATGGACTGCCAAACTCCCTTATTTAAATATCATTAACTGTTTAATAATTAAGTTAAATTTCTTATTCGTGTTCCCTTTTGAAAACTGTCTCTCCTACACGTACAAAACCTAAAGTGCAAGTTGAACAAAGAGTCCTCTATTTTTATTAGAAGCAAATCATTAAACTCTGTAATGACTTTTCAACATTTTCCACATTCTGCAGACCTACTGGATATCAAAATTATTCACTGAAACCAGGTAAGATCCTGAAATTGCAATCAGTTACCATAAGGGAATAAGTTCCATTCATTGCCTTTATTATTTTATGTTTGATGTTTGGTAGTAGGTGCTTTGAAAACTATTTCTGGAGATCAAAACAAAGCAAGACTCACTAATGTGAAATATTTCTCCAAATTAAGTGCTCATGTTATTTAGACATCCCACTTGGATATATTTGAGGTTGGAAAAGGCATGTCAGAGATATCTTAATAAAGACAGGATACACAATTGCTCTGGGAAGTAGGAATTAAAATTTAGTTTTCCCTGTAATGATTGAAAATTAATTTCTCAATACTTCTCCATCAAGACTTCAAGAAGAATAAAGAGTCCAGCAAAGGAAGGATTTTCATGATTTTGTAGAGCTTGATCAGCATTCAGGTAAGACAAGAAGGAGAGTAAAATCTAAGATATGCTATTTGTGCTCATTACCATCATCTGGTACCTTGCTAACAACCCAGCCCCAATCATATCAGAGGCAAATAACTAAAAAAACATTTAAGAATAATGCAAAGGATTTGTATCTCCCCTGCAGTATCTATCCACTTTGTTTCCTGAAAGTTTCTATTTTAATAGAATTCAGAATTTGGTAGAAAGATTTAATTTGCTTATAGTAGGCAATGCAACTTCTCCTGATATGGAGACATCAAAGCACTTCCTGATATATCAGGGTCACCCTCTAAACAAATACCCCTTTATTCTCTGACATGCCCTTGATGCAAACAGGCTTTAAAAGGCTGACTGCAAGCTCTCCCTTTTTCTTGCCACTGGAGGCTTTAAATAGATGACAGGATGGGGCACACCTGTCACACCAAATGAACACGGGCTACTCAGCACCCACATCTCCTTGCCCACTGCAAGATGACTCTTCCACTACACAAAAATAGGAGTTTAAACAAAACTGGCTTGTAAGGAGGTTATTTTACAAGAACAAACTGGTTCCTGCAACAAGGTGTAGGTATAAAATCACCCTTCATGATGCTGCAGGTGCTGTGAGTTCCCACTTTCCACGTTCTAATTACTGCTCGGGTCTTCCAGCTCTCACATTCCAGGAAAATCATTTTCATCTGTGCAAAGTGGACACAAACATAAGAGTCCTGCTTGGTGTGATCCTGTAAAGCTTTGAATGGGTGGGGAACAGGGGGAAGATGTTGGGATGTGGAAGAGCAGACTCATTAGGAAAATATACAGCATCATTGTCAGAATTGTCCATTTCGATCGTCATGAAAATTCTTTCAGTAAGAAGAAAAACAATCAGAAGGAAACTAAAGAGAGATGGTCACATTTAGTGGATAATTGTACACAATATTCCTGAGACCATAAAATAAAAAAGCAACTAAACCAGGAGGGAAGTACTGCTTGGCTTGGTTTGTTTTAGCTATTACAGTGAATGACTTTCCTAGTGAGATGGATTGAAACTTTGAGTCTTGGAGATGGAAGAAGACACCGGAAATGTGAAATTAGCACTAGAAGGCACCAGAGCAGACAACCCTCCAGTCTGCACCATGATGTTCTCCAGCCCCACCAGTGCTGGTTTCTGAGCCTGCACTGCTGCTGGTCCCCCTGGCTGTGCCTGCATTGGGCATCACTCCCCATTCCTGCCTGGAAGGACATGGGAATGCCAAGCCAAGGGCTCTAAAGGGAACACCAGCACCTCTTGATGTGTGAGTAGTGGGATTTATGTGAGGAGCAAAGACCAGCAGCGACCACAGCTGTTCCAGGCATTACACGGCTTTTCATCCCTGAACACTCTGAGGCCTCCAGAAAGACACTCTGGGAGGCTGCAGAGCTCCGTGCAGGTGGAGAGGGATCTCTTTTAGCATTTTAAAGTGTTTCTCAGCCTCGGGGCTACATATTACAAGCAGGTTTCTTTTGCTAGCACATCACCTCCTCTCCTTTATACAGAGCCGCCTTGCAGGTTCACCTACCCCGGCTTCAAGGTTCAAGGCAAAGGCATTCCCAAAGCCTTGGGAAATGTGTTCGCTTTTGAAAAGCTCCTCTGTATTGTTTTAATGAAAATTCACCTCAGTTCTAATGGAAATCAAATGCCTTAAACAGACCCTTAACAAGAAATATAGAAAAGGGAGGGGGGGACCCATTAAGTGTGAAGTTTGACAAGTATTAGTGAAACAAAAGACCTGAGCACACAAGTTTAAATGCCAGAGAAGTCTGTCACCCTCTGATTGCCAGGAAGAGTTAAAATTCAGGTCCCCTGTCTGGAAAAAGTATTACAGGGATATATCCTGAACTTTGCACCATTCATTTTTTGTTACGAATTAAATCCATCATAAGATTTATTGAGATGCCTCATGTTTAATAAAATGTTCATAACAGTTTGTGATATTTCACAGGATAAATAACAGGATTGTTAGCTGTGTTTGTATAGCAGGTCTCAGGATAATAAATGGTTCATTCAAGAATGAACTGACAACAAGTTATTTCAGGTTATAAAAATAGGAGAGATAAGAGTCAAAATAACAAAACTCAAAGGATCAGACATTCAGACAACGTTTGAGTCCAAAACCAGGTTGCCCCAACGCAGCCATCGTTTAAATTATGAAACCATTTAAATAAGAGGGTGGAAATTTCCACATAAAGTATTTTCCAAGCCAAATCCACAACACGACAGTGGAGACAACTGTTCTTTTATTTCTGACACAGCCCAAGATATCTCAATCTTCTCACGTTATTCAAATCTAATAAAAGATTAATATCCTTTTAGAATAAAATAATATAAAAGTATCTGAAGATAAACACATAAAAATTATTCATCCTGTCTATGCCCCTCAAAGAACACATGAACACAGAAAGTTCAATACATTTTAAAAAATACATTCTTTAGAAAACACGAACAAGTGAAGACTCTCTGAGTATATATTTGACTTCTAAATAAATTGCTTTCTTTTTTGGAATTGCTGAGAAGGCAGACACTTTCAGTGAGGTCAATGAGACTTACTGATTGCACAGTGTTACGGAAAATCAGGCTACTTATTTGGGAACTAAATATGGATGTTAAGAGCGTTCAATGAAGTCACACTTTTGAGCAGTTTGGAGCTGGCCTACATATCCAAAGGCAAGTTTGAGACTCTGAGCAAGAACTTTTTGAAAGAACCAAATATTTATGATGCCCTTCATAGCAATTAAAGGCAATTCACAGGATCTGAAAGAGATGTTTTGGACAGGGTGGGGGGAAGTGGCTACAACTACAACTCCTGTTAGGAGACTTCGTTTTGTAATCCACTCAGCTTACTTAAGGTGCATCCAAATTCCCATCAGCTTTGACTCTGGGGTGTCTCAGGACAAGGAGCGGGTCCCCAGGATGGTGTTTGCCCCAGCAGTGTTTGATTCCCACCTGTATGTCAGGAGAAAATGTCATGGAGATGAAAAAACTTAAAGAGGGGGCACAAAAGAACGGGCTGCAAACAACCACTTACTGTGAATTAGTGTAATTGCTCAGATTTAAAGAACATGCTCCAAAAATTGTCATGTGTTTTGTCAGGGCCAGTTTATTTCAAAATTTACCTGAGTCTCAGCAGAAAGCTGAGCTGTTTAGTTCTTTGATGTTCACAACAATAAAATTACTAAATAATAACTTCCCCCCACCCAAAAAAATCCCAAAAATTAAATCCCCACGTATCTGGCCATTTTAAACTGAAACAACTGCTATTGCTATCAGTTTAAGTAATCGCTTTCCCAGCTGACAGATGCAAAGCTCTCCCTCCAGATAATGACTTTCCCAGCTGAGGAGAGTCAGGGAACAGGAAGTGTATGTGGGGATAAGTGTTTGGGAATTAGAGGACAGCCAAAGTTTGTGGCTACCTGTATTATCTGCAGGAGGTTACTTTACTTCTACTGGCACATTTTTACTTGAAATCAGCATAAATGACCCTTTCAATATATGTTTAGTACAGCAGGATATTTTCTTACAGTACTAGGCAATTTTAAAAGTCTTGGGTTTTTTTTCTTTTCTGCTTGAGATTAAAATCATTCCATGAGGATTTCATCAGTGCAGTTTTCACCAGTGCCTTTACAGGGCAAGGAGAAATAGTAAATTCTCTATTGTTTATGACTCTGCTCAAGCCAAACCTGTTCCCTGATTTTCAGCAGTGTTGGAAATGCAAATGACACCTGGCTTAAAAAAAATTAAAAAATAAAGATCTTTTTAGGAAAAAGGCCCAAGTAGAGAATTGAAAACCTGTATTATATTCATAAAACTCCCTGTCCTATGCAATATTAAGGAATATTTTGCAGGACTCAGCCAACACCAGGGATATTTTTGGGCAACCTAATTTCTCAGTGCTGTTGGATGTGACTCAAAGGTTGAAAATAATTTGCCAGTTCCTAAATTATACCTCTGGCCATGTGGAGTTACCTTTCCCAAATGGATGATTTTACTCACCTGGACCTGCCAGAGGACATGCCATGTCCTTGTCCATATAGGAAAAAGCAGTATATTTAATCCTGTAGAGAGGAGGAACGGAGAGGCCACATGTTACCTCTCCCTGGAGCTGTCAGAGGGTAAAGCTGAAAATCTGATGGCAGTTTCATGATCCAGGTTTTTCCTGTAGACCAACATGTCAAACCAAGCTGCCCTAAAAGAACAGAACGTCCATTCCGCATTAAAACAACTCTGCTGGGCTGATCATCATAAAAAGTTATAACCCAACATCAAACTTTAGTATTTATCAGGAAAAGGAAAGGTTGAGGAACTTGGGCTGCAAGTCTGTAAAAATATCACCATAAGCCAGCACGTGTGACTGTCAAGCTGATATGAAATGAAATATCCCTATTCATGATGACAGAGTGAAGTTTTTATTAGGTTTGACCAAACCAGAAACAAAATACTGTGGGAGTTTTTTTCTTGAAATCTTGTTCTCCCTATCCTGCAATATTAATATTGTTTTTAAAAAAATCAATTTTATAAAAGAGTAAAATTATTGAGCAGCTTTATCAGCCTTCATGTCAACGATACCCCAAAACTACAAGAGCAGCTATCAGTTTTTCAATTTAACTCTTTTTATGTCTGTTTCTATTTCTTATTTCCTGATAAATTTACTTTTTCAAGTTAAACTTCCCACAGCCATAATAATAAATTGTATATGAGGTTTGAACTCCGTGTCTCTGTTTTTACTCTCCTGCTTACATGGGAGGTATAAAACAGATTAGATGGGAAAAGTAACACAACACAGAGGATGGAATGAAAATAAGTAAAATCATGATAAGAATGGAGAGAGACACTGAAATGTGGGGAGTGAAATATGATCTCTTAAAAAAAAAGAGAATATAGATGAAGAAAAGAAACAGAGTACAAAAGTAAATGTGCTCATACTTTATGCTTCTTTCTTCTGTGGGTCTTTCCCATCTGCACTCTCTAAACTTTTCTTTCTGTTTGTAGGAATATCTTTGGGAAAGGTTCATTATGACAATGTGCTTTTTTGTTACCAACTGCAAGGAGAAAGGAGAAGTGGCTGTGGAGAGATATGGGGTTTCACATATGAATAAAGGAATGTAAAACATAAAATGTGATGGAGTTCCCACCCCTGGAGGTGTCCAAGGAATGACTGGACATGGCCCTCAGTGCTCTGGGCTCGTTGACAAGGTGGGGATGGCTCACAGGTTGGACTTGATGGTCTCAGAGGTCTTTTCCAACCTCAGTGATTCTGTAAAAGAGCAACCCCAGCCCTCCACAGAACTTCTCACACATTGAAATCTATTCTCTCACTAAACAGCATTTCTCACTGAAGCACAGGGGAGGTCTCACAGCACACACTGATGGTAGGAAATGCAATCAAAACCTTCACATATTTTTTTATTTACTTTTTAAAAAATTAAACTTCATTGCAGACCTGCTTTGGCTTCACACCTATGGCATCACACTCTATTACTTCCCTTTGAAATATGCCTAGTAAACTTTAAAAAGCCTATCCCTCCAAATGCAGAGGCCGTACAAATACTTAAGGGGTTAATAAACTCTTACATTATCCCGAAATCACAAGTTTTATGCCTCGACTTTGTACAGTTGGAGCTCCTAAGAGAGGAGTAATTGCATTGTAGTGACGTTCAAGTTTGATTTAGGTTTCTCCATCGGCAGAATGAAGTGTGTCTTACTCCTCAGGTGTGAGACTTGGCCACTCTGCCTTCTGCAATATATTATCCCAACACTGTCAGAAAATGCTCGGCAGCGCCAATTCTTACTAAACTGGGTGTGTTATAAATCCACTGTAAGCAGAGGTTTCTTATGCCAACAATGCTTCTCAACCTTTACCTTATTACCACACTTTTTGGCTGCTCTGGGATAAAAATCTTTTAAGCTTTTCTTTTTTCTTTTTGTTCTGCTTGTGTGTGAAATCTCATATAAAGGAGCCAAACACAGGGAGAGTTCAGGGCTGTTTTATGATTGTTTTATCAAAAATTTTCATCTACGAAGCCCAAATGCACAAATTCATGGCTGTGGGATGAGGTCAGTGAAACCACACCCATTCCCTCGACAGACCTGCCTTTCCTCTCCGTGGACAGTTTTCCATGGGCTGCAGAAATATGCCCTGTTGGATGAGGAGCACTTGCCCCCGGATCGGACGCGATGCCAAGGAAATCAGGAATTCTCCACACGTTGTGTGTGCTCAAGACGCATTATCTGTGAATTTTGGAGGTGAAGTCCCTCCATAATGAAACTCAGCTGAGCAGGAACTAGCCTGGAAACACCAGCAGGAACGCTGAGGGATAATGACAAGATAGGTTTGGCACAGAGGGATGCACGAAACAAAATAACCACAGTGAAGATTTCCAGAGAAAAAAGATGTTAATCGTCCTGTAAGAGGGAAAGAGTGTGACAGGAGGAACGGGGAGGAATGGCAAACACATGTCAAGCTGCACATTTTGTTTACCTTTCATAAGCATGTCTTCCTAGGAGAAGGTTAAATACTCCAGGAGAGGGATGGGATTTTCCTTAGGTTAAGGAATCCAGACAAAAGTGAACGGAGATTTGCTTTCTTCAGCATTCATTGATATTAATTGCTTTATTGAACTAGCTGTGGGAACAGGGATTTCCCAATGCCAGCATAAAGGATCGTTATTTATAAGCTAACTGATCCCACAAATTCTACACTTAGCTCAACATTTCCTTTGGAAATGCTGAAAGAATCTTCTGAAAAATCATTATATTTCATCCTTTACACTAAGGCACACCAGCTCAGTGATACGGGTTTTCCAGGAAAAGAAAAACAAGTTTTTAAGGTTCACAGGCTCCAAATCAGCTCTGAAATGCTTCATATTATTACATTTTTCCTCCCTTTACTTTTTTTTCTCTCCCTTTTCCCCTGCCTTACAGGTGTCCTTAGTTACAGCCATCAGGAAAAACAAAACACATATGCAGGCTATAAATCTGTATTTGTGTACTAATTCATAAGAGTAAAATATCTTCAGTTGCTCCTTCCAATTTCCTTCCCCTGTTCAAATCATAATTGTGCTGCGATATTTTGGGCTTAAGCTTTGAGGAACTTGATTCTGTCCCAAAAGGTTGGTTACACGGAGACCTGCAAGTGTGGGTTCTGGCTCCAAGTGAATGTATTTAGCAGGAGACACTTCCAGGCACAGTAAAAGTGACTAAATAAGCACTGAAACCTTTAATCAAAGTCACTGTAACCCTTTGGAGATAGATATGGATGACTCAGCCCATCAGAGTTCATACAGAAATACAACACAACAGGCAGAGATATCAAATTATGTTTCTTAGCAGCAAGAAGTTAATAAATTTGAAGGAGAAACCAAGAATGAGCATCAAGTTCTTTTGTTCTAACATATCCTAACCATGCTCATGGAATTGCCACAGTTAAGTTCAACTTTGTTGTTCTAAGATCAGTTTTGGGGCTTTATGCGCTGTTTTAAATCATAGCTGAGCTAAACGTGGTATGCAAATTGCAAAGTCATAACTGTTTGTTTTACTTATCTTCCTTCCTCTTTATATCCCAGTCAGAATCCCTCACCAAACCCCCCAAAAGCAATCATTTTTGGCACGGTTTAGATGCCAGATATATAAGCTCCAAAGGAAGAAGCAGGATCTGTTCTGCACTTGTAGTCATTCAGTCCACCCAGAGAAAGAAAAAGCAATTTTAGTGGCCTGAAAAGGAGTAAAATATCCTTGGCGAAAATCTGGACTAGAAAGATCAGATTCTTGCACAGACTTAAAGCAGATCCAAAGGTGAGAAAACTTTTGGGCTGGGGTGAGAAAAACCCTGGGATATGGAAGCTACATTTGAGGATCCATGGCCAGGTGAGACAGTTGCAGCTTTGCCTTATTAATGCAAAACTAATTATTTTAAAAATAGATATTTGACATAGATATTGCTTATAATTTATGCAGAAAAAGGGCCTTGTGGTTGTGTTGTTAGTCAAACCTGGACATGATAAACCTTGGCTTAACACAATGCCACTGGCTGCTGCTCCAAAGCTTTTCAGAGAAGAAAGTGAACCATATATGAAGACAAACCTGTCCATTCTCAACCAAAGTGTCCATTGAGCTTCTGGTTAAGTAAAGATGGAATTTTCAAACTTTTCTATGCTAGGGAGACAAAAAAAACAATCTCCAGAATACAGGGCTTGCATACATATGACAACCAGGATTTGAGATGTTGTGACATATAATGTCCAGGATTTGAGAGGCGGGAAAAGGAGCTTGTAGGGCTTTGAGAGAGAAGAGAATCTTGTAAGTACAAAGCAAAATACCCAGAAACTACCAGGATGTATAAAAGAGGCAGTGAGGATATTGACAACAAACCCAAGTTTAGAAACCAGTCATGTCTAATGACTAGTAGGGAGAGAACCTATAAAGAAAACTGAAAACGTGGTATTTAAAGGGGGTAAGAGTTAAATAAACATGAAAAACTATAATTAAGGACAACAGTTTGTTCACCCAATGCATGATGAGACAAAATAAGGCACGGTTCTAAAATTGCATGCAAAACAGATGTCTCATACCTCTCATTTCAACACAATGCAACAGTCATAGAGTGGTTTGGGTTGGAAGGGACCTTGAATCTCATCTTGTTCCATCCCCCTGCCATAAGCAGGAACACCTTCCACTAGACCTGGTTGCTCAGAGCCCCATCCAACTTGGCCTTGGACACTTCCAGGGATGGGGAAAACAATAGTTCTTCGAAATGCAAAACATGAAACAGAATTTCAAGTGTTGCTACCAAGACATTTAATATTAAACCATTGCCACAAAGGAAAGGAAACACTTAGGAGCCTCCTCTGTGTTATTTCCAAGATAGCATTTTTCAGTTCTATCCTGTGTTCCCGTAGCTGTTCCCTTTTGCAGAGTATTTGAGGGTTTCAGAAACCATTAAATTGAAGATTTCATGAGTTTGTGTTGCCAATACATGGCTGAGCTTAATATTGTTTGTTTGTGCTTATGCAAGTGTACACAGACACACACACACTGTAAACTTGGAGAATGACCCATGGCCTACTGAGGTGGAACTGGTCACACTTTGTGTTCAATTGAAGTGTTCAAAGGAAACCCAAAAAAAATATAAAATAAATCTTTACATCTTTTGCTTGACTTGGGCTGGCATGGAAAATCGTGTTCATATTGTACTCATTTGTGGTCTGCTTCTCAGGAATTTTAACTGATGACAATTCAAAGATAAATTTGCTTTAAAAATAAATGATGAAAAATAACTGGCTTCTCGGCTCTTATTTCATAATCTCGAAAGTATGTTCAGATTTATATAATTACAGTAGAAAATAGAAGTCTAAAAATGAAATCCGGTTTCGCATTAGAGCAGCCGGCATTAATAGGATTCTTCTTTCAATTCCTTTGTTTTCTGCTGGAGCACCAAACTCCACCATGAGTGGGGAAAATGTGATGTTCTGACCTTCTTGGGCTGTGTTTGATGCCATGGCATGGGAGCTCCAGGATTCACAACTTCTCTGAGAAGAGAATCAGTGGGAAACCCATTAAATGTGCTCACAACTGGGCAGGTCCTTTACCGAGCCAAAGGCCAAAGCTGGGGTACTTTGGATAGTTTTTTCCCATCTATTTGTAACCTCTAAACATGGCTTTCAGAACTCATTCCTTTCTTTAAATTATATGAAAAAAAGGCTTTTTTCCTTCATGCACCAACAATTGGAAGTTGGGGGTGTTATGTTGTAACTCAAAAATAATTAAAAAAGCCAGAACAGCTTAAACATGACCCTGCTGAGTGAGGTGCAGGGCCTGAGGTCTGACTGCAACCCTAAAATCAGCTGGAGGACAGCAGATTGCCTTGCTGGACATGGAGTTGGACAGTAGTCCAGCTCTAGGGTCTCCAGCATAGGAAGGACATGGAGATGTTGGAGCGAGTCCAGAGGAGGCATCAAGATGGTCAGAGAGATGGGGAAGCTCTGCTGGGGGAGCTGGGATTGTTCATTCTGGAGAAAAGAAGCTTTGGGGTCATTTAATAGTGGCCTTCCAGTGCCTGAAGATGCTACAAGAAAGAGACTATTTCCAAGGGCCTGGAGCGACAGGACACAGGGAATGTCTTCCCACTGACTGAGAACAGGTTTAGATGAGATATTAGGAAAAATTTCTTCCCTGTGAGGGTGGTGACACCCTGGCATAGGTTGGGCAGAGAAGCTGTGGCTGCTCCTGGATCCCTGGGAATGTCCAAGGCCGGGTTGAACGGCGTTTGGAGCAACCTGGGCTACTGGAAGGTGTTCCTGCACATAGCAGGGGGGTTGGAAGGAGATGAGTTTTAAGGTCCGTTCCAACACAAACCACTCTATGATTCTTATGAATTTATGAAGGTTCCATGATTTTTCTCCAAAATAAAGTGACCAAACCTATTTCTATAGTGTCAATATTCTTCCTAAACCAAATTCAAACTTTTTTCTGCTTATTGCAGACCATGCCCTGATTTAAAATATGCTTTGTCCCTCTCCTACTAAAGACTTCTACCAAAAGCTGACAATCTTGTAAGTTCCCTCAATCTTTTCTACCCACTGCTACTAACACCTATACATTCTATATTTTGCTACTAATGCTTGCAGCTACAAGCTTCAGGGATGTCCCAAGAAATTAAAAGGATACCAAATAAACAATGAAATAAAATAATTTGCAGAACCAAAACAATCTGTGGCTGAGGAACATGGTGCAGCTCCTATGAGTAGAGTTACTACAACGAAACTCACATCTGAAAGGGAAAAGAACCCCTGAAAGAAGCAATGCAAAAATACAGAGTCAAATTTCACTCCTTCTCTGATGTGCTTCAGCTCTACTCTAAAATTATTCATTTGGCCTCTGCTCCTTCACCAGCTCTGAGAGGTTTGGGTGAAATGGAAATTGGATATAAATTTATAAAATCAACAGCTGATGCTAACAGAGATGTGGAAACAAAATTATTTCATAAGCATAAACCCATAATAAAAAAAAAATATAAAAATCCAAAGCAAATAAATAGAAGTGCTTCCCTATCTCTACCAACTTAAATTTTCAGGCTTTCAAATCAACACAATGGAAATTTCAATTATTATCCATAGGATTGTATACTTCTTTTCTGTAGGACCTGCATAAACCCTGTGTATTCCCACCCTTCAGGTGACATCCTTCCCTTCCCTTCCACTCCCACCCTCCTCCAGGTCTATGTCATGTACAGCCCAAGGCCCTCTTCTCCCATTTTTCCATATCTCTGACTTCCATGGTGGCATCAAGGGATCAGCTTGATGAAGAATGGCTTCAGAGATGAACACATATTCATTTATTAACACATTTTTAAATAATTGAGACCTGCTAAACTGTTTATGAAGCCTGATATATGATATATGATGTTAATATAAGGTGATTGACTGGATGATCTACAAATGCAAGTCACCACTCATTCCTTGTCATGTTCAATATTGTGTCTAGTTTTTCACCAGATTATTTGAATCAGGGTCGCTGTCTTCATGTGTGTTTTTATAGGTTTTACCACTATAGGATTCTGACATAAATTATAGTCTTGGGATTGCCAACAGTTTTGTTAATAATAACTACAATAATAAAGCGAAACAATTCCTTGTGGTGGGCTAATCTTTTAAGCTGTAAAAGCCTGCATTGATTACTGAGTACTAACTCATCTCTGCTGTATAAGGAGGATTGAACAGTTTTCTGGACACCAAAATCAAAAACTGAAATTGAAAACTCCTCAGCATGTGCATCCAGCACCAGGCAGAGAGGAATTCCAGAACATGGAATCATACAATGGTGTGGTTTGGATGGGACCTTAAAGTCCTTCTAGTCCAACTCCGCTACAATCAACAGGGGCATCTCGGTCCAAGCCCCATCCAACCTGGCCTTGGACACTCCCAGGGATCCAGGGGCAGCCACAGCTTCTCTGCCCAACCTGTGCCAGTCCCTGCCCACCCTCCCAGCCACCAATTCCTTCCCAATATCCCACCCAGCCCTGCCCTCTGGCAGTGGGAAGCCATTCCCTGTGTCCTGTCCCTCCATGCCTTGTCCCCAGTCCCTCTCCAGCTCTCCTGGAGCCCCTTTAGGCACTGCAAGGGGCTCCAAGGTCTCTCTGGAGCTTTTTCTTCTCTAGGCTGAACACCCCCAAACCTCTCAGGAGAGGTTCTTCATCGCTCTCATCATCTCTGTTGCTCTCCTTGGAAGCCACTCCAACAGATCCAGGTCTTTCCTGTGCTGAGGACCCCAGGGCAGCACTCAGCAGTACATTAAGGTATGGTATTAGAATTCAAAAGGCCTTGTCAAATTAGAGAAGAGACTTAAAAACCCCATTTAATTAAAGAAGGAAAAATACAAATTTTATGGTCAGTTAGGAACAAGCAGGCTGTTAAATGCAGAATGGGGGCTGCTGTGTTAAGACAGCAGTTCTGTGTGACAGTTACACAAATCAGAACATAAATTGTTATGGTAAGGCAGAAAAAAGATGCAGAACACTTTGGGGTGCCTGCATATGGATACAACTTGGAATTAGATGGAATGACCTGCTTCTCTTTTGGCCTCAATAATATTTGGCCCAGCTGTAGTTTTATACACAGTCATTAAATACCCAGGGCAAGAATGATGTGGACAAACTAGAGAGGGACTAATATCTAGAAAACCAGAATTTCCATGGAAAAAAATAAAAGGTAAGGAATCAAGATTGTTTGGTCTATAGAGGAAAGGATTGGCGTAAAACTGCACATAAAAATATGTCTTATATGAAAAAAATAGGAAGGAAATTAATGGCTATCAATGACAATTATGGGCAGGAAAAACCAGTACTTCAATGAAATGACAGGAAAAGGAAATTTGGTGAGATATTGGGAAAAATCATAGAGACATGTTAATAAAATATTACTTAGGGCTAGTGCAGATACCTGAACTGGATTTCACATAAATTTTATTTATTAAATGATATGGCAATGCTCAATGGATTGTCCAGTGACAGTAGGAACAAAAAAAGTGAAGTTACAACAAAAATACTCTGGTTATTTTCTTTGGTGAAATTTAAATTTCATGAGAAAAAAGAGAAAAAGTAAAGCATTTGATTGAATGGAAAAAAAACACCATGGAAATAAGAAACATTTTGTGCAATTTCATTCGGATTTACATCCTTTAACGTGAGATAGACTTAAAATCTATTTTTAACCAAAGAATCTTATTAAAGTAAGAAGATTGCCCGTTTTACTACTTGTAGTTGTTTCAAGCAGTGGTGGCTGATGATGCTCTTTATAAACAATAGGGAATAAATTTAAACAAGCTAAAAGATGTTTAATGTAAAAAAACCTGCAGCTTGAGAAAAAATATGTTGTTGTGGATTGCATATTTTACATGCAATTTATGCTGCAGTTTCTCTTCATTAACCACATCTCGCAGATTTTTCAAAGCACCAGCATGAATATTATTAACATGTGTTAAAAATGTGTTTAAAATAATGTATAAAGCTGTGTGTTTAAAGCAAAAGTTTAGGTATAATGAACAAGGGTGTCTGTATTTTATATATTGGTTTGTGGGTGTGTTGATATATAAAGCAGGCTCTGTGTGCACAAATGCACATATATATTGCTCTAGAGCTGGTGTTTTAATTAAACTGAACTAGACCTTAACAAGAGCATCCAATTCATAACTCTCTCTTTCTGTTCTATAGATTCTTATTAGTTAAAGCAGATATAATCCATTCTGAAATGTGACATATAGAAATTGCCAGAATGTCCTTTTGTTTCATTTTTCTCCTTACCATTGGTTTCCTTTTACTACAGGAATCTCAGGAAATATCTTGTAGCATTCAGGGTTTTTTTTTCTGCAGCACATCCTGTTTGCATCGTATTTCAAAATTGCTTTTGGTAGAATGGTATTGATAGAAATGACTGATAATGGCAGGTCTTGAAATCACAAAAATCAAAAGTTTATAGTCTGAGCAATCAATAATACCCAATATTGACACATCATTCTGGTCCCAGCAACATCTCATAGAGTCCTAAAGTGTTTTGGGCTGGAAGGGAACTTAAAGCTCATCCAGTGCCACTCCCTGCCATGGGCAGGGACACCTTCCACTAGCCCAGGTTTCTCCAAGCCCTGTCCAACCTGGCCATGGGCTGGAAAAGGCAGTGATCCCATCTCCATGGCTGCCTGACCTCCCTGAGAGCAGTGTGGTGTCCACACTGGGGAAACAATCTGGTTCCCACTAAAAACTGTGCCAGGGACGGTGCAAACAGCACAGGACATGAGTAACTATCACCCAGAAAAGTTGTGGACATCACATCCCTGGAAGAGTTCAGGGGCAGGTTGGATGGGGCTTGGAGAACCTGGGCTCGTGGAAGGTGTCCCTGCCCATGGCAGGGTGGAATGAGATGGTCTTTAAGGTCTCTTCCAACCCAAACCATTCTGGGATTCTGCATGACATGCATGAGCTGGGAAGTTGGGATGAGTATTGTGAACATGGGCTGGGGTCTCTCTCGGTGTAAGGGTGACAGAGAGAAACCAGGGAAATCATGACATTTAGGACTTAGAGAATCATGTTGATGCATAAACCAAAACTCCACTGAATTAAGAATAAAAAGCCCTCTAATTATTGATAATGTTTCTAGAGTAGATTAATACTTTATGATTTCCTCAAGCCTGTGTGGATTCCAGTAACCCTGGCACAGTTCTGTTGTTCTGCATCCCCCAGGCAGCAAGACTAAGTCTTGGCTTGAACTCTCAGCCTGGATTGCTTAAACCAAGAACCTTCTGAGGCTTTCGAGCTTCAGCTTTAAGCATGAAGTCAAGACCAGAAAGAAAAGGATATTTGTTATCAAACAAGAGCGTTTGTTAGTACCAGCTTGGACATGTGACATGATTTGGAGATGTGACAAGTCTTTAGATACCAAGATTTCAGTGCTAGCCATTGGTGTTGCCTCCTGCACTACACTTGTGCTTGCTTCCCAGTCATTCATGGAAAAGACATGATCCAAGTCTCCCAAGCCTTTTTGTAGCATCCAAATATATTTCACTGCCCAAAAGAAGATGCAGCCAAAGTTCCCACCAAGCCATGAGCTCAGCAGGTCCATTTCTCTTCCCTCACCTTGCTCAAGAGCCTCGGAGGTCTTTGCTTCTGGACAGCAGTGTTATTTACAAAGCTGTGTGTTTCTGCCCTTTGGATCAGGGCATGTTAACCAACAATGAGATAACAGCTGAAAATAGTGAGTTTTCTCTCTCTTCTTCCAACAAGCAATCAAGTCTCTGAGGTCTGTACGCAACCCCAAATTCTTGAACTAAAAGTTAAGGCAGCCTTTCCCTGGGGAAAAGCTAACTTCATTTATAAACCATATTTGATTTCCTTTTTCTAATCTCTCCGTAGCCTTTTTACACTGCTGCGTGCTTTAATTTTGCTTTCAGTCAGAAGTTTAAAAACTTTAGCTTCTAATAACTGGAAAAAAATGGTTATTTAAAGATAACTGCAACTTGCTTAACATGCCAGACTATCATATGCTCGCTGCTTTGAAGCTGCAAATTAATGACGAGCAGGAACAGTGACTATCTTTCAGAGGAAACTGACCTCTTTCTAATGGCTCATCGCTAATGTCATCTGTCTGCTGCATCTCATTATGGGAATTTCACGGAGTAAGAAAGTATCTTAAGGCTGTGCACAAATAAAAAGGACCTTCTAGTATTGAGCACTTTGAAAATTTTTGATCTCTCAAAATACCTTCCTTAGATACTGGTTTCCCCTTTTGTGCATGGCACGCTGCTTATGTCATCTATTCTCTGTGACTAATTATGTTAATTTTGTGCCATAAAAGTAACTGAAGGCTGTTAAGGAATAAAAGCTTTTGAGTGGCCTTATTTCATAAACACCCCTTTTGAACAAGGCGCATTTAGTCATATTTGCAGTAACAGAAAGAGTCTTGTGCTAAAAATACAACAAAGGCTCTTGAATATGGCCATTTATTCCTACTTTATTAGGTAATTTATGAAAAGTATGAAGGGAAGCCTTTTTGTTACTATAATTTGCATAAAGCTGGTGCCCCATTAATGAGATAACTTCCTGCCTTTTGTGTACCACCAGCTGGAAATAGAAATATAGGAACTTTTCTGTCTCCCAATTACTTAACCTGCTGAGTTCAGAGTTGGAGAGTAAACAGGATTCATATCAGTCAAAGAAGTTGGTTTCTGCCGCTCTATCTAAAATATTTTTATTTAATTAAGGAACCAGTGAAAGCAAAAGGGTAAAAATACACTAAAAATTCATCGGCATCAGAGCAAGGCTTTAAACCTGCGCTTCAATTTTGCACCTGTCTTTTTGTGCTGTCAGTCACAATTAGTTGTGCTACAGACTAGATCCATCAGGAATCAAGGCAGGCACCAAAACCCGACAGTTTGAAGGGATCTGGGTGCCAAAGGATGCAGATGGGTTCTAGACATCATTTAAAAATCACCTAGAGACTCGATTGGCATCCAGGGCCCAGACACTCTGGGAAATCCCATTAATTGCCTCTCTGCTGCTGATACTTCAGATATTCTGGTTTGGATAACTCCCTGCTCCAGAGGAACAACTCAGTATTTTCTGACAAGGAGAAAATCCCTCACCTATAGCACTGATTTTTGTGCCAAAAGTACAACCTGCCTTCGGATTGGCTGCCGTGGTGCAGCGGTACATGTCACTCTGCTTAGAAACAGAGTTAGTAATTCTTTTTCTCATCAGTTTTCCACATTAATAGCATCATTCTGACTGCTGAATTAAAGGTATTGTTTATCAATTGCAGCATCTCAGAATCATTTATACATAAGGTGATAACTTAGCCATAAAATCAATGGACCAGCTCCCCTATTTAGATATTTTTACACTGTTTACTATCTCTGAATTTATTTCAAGTGACTTAATTATAATTAGGATAATGACAACTCCTTAACAGTGTGGTGAAACATATGCAGGATACAAAAAAAAAAGAAATCTATGTATGTAAAAAGAATTTAAATTTCAGCTTCTCAGTCTTTGTGTAGCTTGAGGTCAGTTTGTTGGAGCATTAAAGACTGTTCAGTAGCCAAATTGCTTGATCAGCCATACCTGTCTAATCTGTTATATCTGAATAAAAGGCATCCTTTGGGGTGGAACAGAGCATGTGACAGGGTTGTACTCACCACACTCCGCTCCTTGGTCAGGGATTCCCTGCTTTCCCCCTGCAGAAATCTGGGCTCATCCCCCTTCAGCTCTAAAGGAGGAAAAGGCAATCAATATCACCTTTCAGACAATCAAATGGATGCAATCCCAGTTTCAAGAGTCCTTTGACACTACCCTGTATATCTAAACAAATCACTGCAAACCCACATATCACCTCATCTACTTAAAATATGGGTGTATTTAGAAGAGCTGCAATAGAGTTTCACTGTCATTTTAACTATGAGCTAAACCACGAGTGCTGACAGGCTAAAGGTTGTCTCAGTCAAGGTCCTAATTACTCTACAAATTGCAGGGAGACGATAAGATCCACTCCTCTTTCTTGAGGCACTGGGCTGGGGAGGAAAGTCTCCAGACTGGGGAAGAAAGTACCCCCAGACTCCTTTCAGGGGCAGCAGAGACACACAGACACCTCCAGACTGGCATTCACAGCTCGTATGGGCTGATTCCTTCCCAGTTTAGATATTTCGAGTATAACCTTAGGAGGTATGAGCTGAGACTCAAATTTAGCTTGCACTTAAAATAACAGTTTAATTTGTATTCAAAAGTGTGTCTGAAATTGAATATTCATATTCTACAAAACTACCTAATTTGCTGCCTCAGTGTTGTGTTTCTACCTGTGGCAGCCAAGGAAGCCCCCAGTTTTTCCCACACACCTTCCTGCCAGGTTTTTCCCTGACACAATTAGTGGCACCAAATATTTTGTGCAGCCAACTTGGTGCTAGAATAGGCCATAAATGAATGCATTTCAAGGACCTTCTTGAGAGAAGAGAAAGTTTTAAATCCCAGCATAGGGTGCTTTTTGGAGCAACATGCTTGTGGTGCAGCAGCCAAAGCAGGCTGGAAGCATTTAGTGAAGTCAAGAGTGCTGGTTCTCTCTTCCTGGTGTGAAATATTCACAAGCAGAGAAATCCAGGGCACCATCCTCATGTCTCAGGAGAAGGGATTCCCTGCAGACTGCTGGGCAGAAGAGCAGCAGCTTTCTAAATATCCATAACACCCAGAAGTGGCTGTTTCCAAAATTCCTGCACACAATAATTCACATTTTAGGGTTACAGAAGCACATAGGAAACACAGAAATGGAGGTGGGAGCATCTCATGGACAATGCTGGAGCATAAAATCTTGTTCTAGACTGACCATAAGGCAAATGTCACCTAAAAAACATTATTGCACAGATAAATCTTATTATTTCACAATATTTTTTTCTTTTGTTTTCCCCACTCACATCCCAAAATTTTTCTATTTTGCTGGGTTTTTTCCAAGGTAAAAAGTGGTTTTGACCCTTCCCTTTATACTTCCCTTTGCACTGGTCTGAGTCCCTGCAAGGGGCTGGTCCAGCTCCCTGGGAAGGAAGCTCTGCAGTGTCTGTCCCATAGGAATGGGGACCATGGGAGCTGTCCCTGAGGTCCTGCTCCATGGACCACAACCTTTTTATGCCCCACCTGTGCTCCAGTCAGACCCCTGCACTCTTCAGACTGGATGCCCAAATAGCCAACTCTGTGGATTGGCCATATCCATCATCCATCCCCTGATCCTGCCAATGGCACTACCCAGCCAGAAAGGGAAAGGTCAGGAAAGGTTCTGGAAGGGTAGGCAGGGTGCCCTCGTACCTCTTCCTTCTCTTCTTCCTGCCCACAAATTGCAAACCTCAGCCAGACACTTACTTGGGAGATATTTCAGCCCATGGCTGGCCCAGAGCGATGCCAACCTTCCAGAGCTTTCCTTGGGGCCTCCCAGGGAAAGGTCAGCTGCTGTGGAGAGAAGGGGAAAGGAGAAAGAAGTGCATCTTCATCTGCAGGAATGCAGAAATATGCCTAGAAAGGCTTTGAGTGTTCAGTGTTTAAGATTCAGTGGAATATGGTTCTATATAAAACTTGAAATAAAAGCAGCCCATTGACCTATTTAATGGGACTAGTCATTAAAGCCACGAGAGCCAAGGAAAAAACAGCCTAATGAGGAATTAAAAAAATAAAAGAGGAATAAAAAGTGAAAAAAAAAAAAAAGAACCCTCTCCATGCCCACTAGCCCAGGGCTAGCTTAATTAAAATCAATGTAGAAATCTGCAAGAATAAAGAAATAAACAGTTAAACGTGTTATTTTTATCCCCATATTCCTGGCTGCTCGGTCTCTGTGATTGGTTTCATTCTCAAATAAAGCGACAGCCTCTTGTTTGCTTTCTGTTCTCTGCCTAATTTGGATAAACATAAACTTTTCGAGGCAAACCCAGAAAATCCGTTGTTACCCCAAACAGGGAGCTCTGATGGAGATTGTTTTGCGATTCTTGATAATTACGAATATTTATAGGACGTGGTTTAAGAGGGCAGCACTAATTGGACAACAGTTTCGGGACTCTCTTCTTCGAGCACTTAAATGATAAATCAGTCACCAAAGACAGATAACATAAATAAAGTGATAGATTGGCTTTCCCTCTTTGCTTCCTTTCTTCTGATTTACAAAACAGCTCCAACGAGCTGTCTGTGGCCAGAAAGCCGGTCTTCGGATGTTGTTATGTCTGTTTGCAATGATTTGGGAGACTAGAGGGGGAAAGTTTGAATCAACAAATATTTTCTACATTCCTACTGGTAACTCCAAGGCCGGTTTTCAGGGTGGGTTTTTTTTCTTCCCCCCTTGTCTGTTACAAGTTATGATGTGTGGATGAAGGCTTTTTCCCATGCAGTAATGACTGTATACTGAGATTTCAAGGGGCTGTTCATGACAATCCCATTTTCTGTGTAATTTCATGGTTGTCTTCTTGAATGAAGATATTGGCTGCTCTGAAGCAGGAGGTCAGATGCTCCTGCTCCCTTTCAGTATTGTTCCGGAGTATGTTTCCTTTCAGCTGATGAAAAGTAATTCATCATTTACACCCTTGAATTCTGCCAGCGTTTTTTTGAACAACTTTTCTTTCCCCGTGGTACCTTGGGCCCATGAAAGAGATAAATAGGTTCAATACGACGCCGGGCCCCGGATCCTGGGAGCAGGTTCGGCCTTGGACGCCCTAAGCTGCCCCTTTCTCATGATGGAGTTTGTCACCTTTCTACCTCTGCAAGTCAAATCCTGTCGACTCAGCCATCTCTCAGCCTCTCTGAAGTGGCTTTGGCACCCACTGGGGCATGTGAGCTTAAAATTGATTTTTTTTTTGCCTTTTTTTTTTTTTCTTTAGGGTCTGTCAAGTTCCCTTAAGGGAGTGGGCAGACAGCCGGCCGGCACAAAGCACTCAATGTCTGATGGGCACCCGAGGAACTTCCTCCAGGGGGGCCCCAAATCCCCACCCCTCGTTGCTGAGGAGCTGCCCCTCCGCCAGAGAAACCTTCCTGCCTCCTTCCCCAAGCCTTGGAGCCTCGTTCTGCCTTTTATTTAAGGAGCAGGGATGCTCAAATAGTGACAGCCAGCCTGCCTGGGGTACCCCCTGGAAGTGATGCTCCCTGGCACTGGGCATGGCACCAGGTGGGCACTGTTCACCCCTGCTTGGGACAAGGGGATATTGTTCCCCACGTGTCCCATCAATTCATTATTATGCCCCATAAACTCCCAAAAATCAGTGGACAGGTAGTCAAAAGCAGGGAAAATTCGGGTGCAGAGAGAATAAAGATTTTCAGCTGAAAAGCGATATATATACATAGATAAATAGATATAAAAAATGTATAAATATATATCTATAAATGCATGTTATTTGTTCATATATATATTTAAATATATACTATTTATTCAGTAAGTAGTAGCATTTTTGTATTAATATATATTAATATATAATCATGTAGTGGTATATATTGATACTATATATACTATAATAAATATACTATAATACACAGACTATTCTATATATACTATGCTGTATACATACTATAGTATGTACTACAGTACATATACAGTACAGCATGTATACTACAGTATGTATATTTTCTGTATATATCCATACATAATATCTATTACAATAATTATATATAATATAAATTTACATTTTTTGTATATATATTTAGCATATATCCCATTCTTTAAAGGACACACACAGCCAAAGCCCTCTCCAAGCAGCACTGCTGATTGCAGGACTTTAAAACCCCTTGGCAGAGCAAGGCTTCAGCTCCCAAAAATTCCATCCCCAGAAGGCAGGCAGGGGGAGAGGCTGCATCTCCCCACGCCAGGGACATCCCACAGCATCCCGGGCACCTCTGGGAGCGTTCCAGAGCCCAGCCAGGTAAATCAGGTGATTTGGGAGGGAAGAGATGTCAGCAGATTAGAACACTGGAAAGCAAAGCTTGTTGCAGCAACACCTCTGAAAGTGGCTCAGCCTAAGCAATAATTTCAGGGCAGGAATCCTGAGTTATTCCAAGGCCTGAATTTAAGCATTCTCAGACACAAAGAGGTTTAGTAATATAACCCCTTACTTATTTATTTTTTCCTTAAGCAACTCTCTCTTGTTTGGAATAATCTTTTAGAGAAGCAAATAATCTTTCAACTTGATCAATTTTTGTTGACTCTTTGCTCAGCACACAGGTCTAAATTATGGAATATTCCCTGGGTTAGCTTTTTTAAAATAAAACACCATATGATTTCCTCCTCCCTTTACTAAAACTGTTTGTTTTTAAACAAAAATATCCTGTGCATCCACATTTTCAACACACTTCTGAGTGGGCAAAAGGGTTGGTTAATCTGCTGCTGTCGTGACAGCAGGGGGAGCAAAAATCACTGCATCGGGGGGAATTCACAATAATCCTGGCTATTAAAAAGCCACTTCTGGAAAGAAATAGGCATTTTCTGGAGAAAACAATTGTTGCATGCATTTATTATCAGCAGCCAAGCGAAAACTCCAGGATAACCCAAACTTTGCTATGCACACTGTTAACAGAACAAACAGGAGCTACAAGTAATTACGAGTTTGAAACAGAAGTCAGGAGAGAACTGAGACATTTTTAACTCACGAGGGGAGTGCTCGAACTCCCTCTGGAAGGAAAAAGGGACAGGGAAGATTTGCAGCTCGCCTTTTTTAATTTTAATTCTTATTTTTAACTGCATGCTGTGCTGCAAGGGAGGGAAGTGCAGCCTACCCCAAGAGGAGGCACTGATAGAGCCACATCTCTGGTGCTCCACCTCCAAAAATTTAGGGTTAGAAGGGGCATTGGTGGGGGCACAACTCTGACTCAAATACAGTCCCAGGAGTAAATAATACAAGACTCAATCAGTTACAAGATTAAATTAATATTTATATCCTCAAATATACCCACATGCTGAATGTTTCCTTGTGCTCACACTTTCCTTTCGGAGTTCTGGGCTACCCTGATGGTTTTGGTGGGTATGGCCATAGTCAGCGCTGGTTTCCTTTAAAGTTTGATTGACTCCTGCAGATCAGATTGATTTTTTGCATCCCTTCTTGCCAATCAGGTCAAGTTAAATGATTCTAAAGGGGATATTGAGGTATCAGTGTTTGCCAGTTGTCCAGGTGAGCACACACGTGTGGCAACAGAGAGCAAAATGCTCCTCCTTTGTTCCACAGCTCCATCTGCCCATCCATCCACCCATCTGCCTCTGTGCATTCACACACGGAAATAAAACCTGCTGAACAAATCCACGACATCTTTGTCCACGCTAGAATGATTTGTGGAGCTATTTTGCCCTTCAGTTTGCTGAAGTGTATTCACAGGATATTATTACCATCTCAAATATTTTTTTCCCTGCAGTTAGCATTCAGTATTTTTTTTTCTTCCCTAATTAGCCTTTCAGTTTGCTTCTGCTTATTTTATGGAGCCTTTCAACTGCTTCACCTTACCAGATTTTGTATTTTTTTTTCCCAACACCTTGTGCTTACTGCTTATCTTCCTCTTTACTATACAACTCTACTTAGCCACATTGGGCATTGTTACCTTTATCCTTTTTTAGACTTAAACCAGGATGAATTTCAAATGTCTTCCAACTGTTTCTGAAATATATTCCAATTTTCTTCAGTAGATTTACCATACATTATAATAAAATCCTGATAAAAAATTCCTTAACACACACTCTGCACTCCCTGAAAGTCAGCCTGCAGTAAGGCTTGTGCTGCTTTTTGCTCCTCAACAAATATTTTAAATCAAATGATGTCGAGATCACTGGATCTTTCATACCTCTCCAGTTCAACACCCTTTATTACCCTTGGCTCAAATCCTTGAATTAATTCAAATAGTTTCTGAAAGACAATTCAATAAAGCACACAAGGAACTAGAGGCAATCCCAGGTTAGCTTTAGAGACGTGAGTATTCCCTCCGTGGTTCTACCTTCTGCAGTCAATAAAGGAGTAATTAAAAGCCATCTTATCAAAGTTCTGGCGCTCTTGAAGGCCTCTCTCATCTGTAAGCAAAGGCCTAAAAGTTCAAAGAAGCCTTCAGAAAACCACCTGACTACCTTTATTGTGCTTAACTTTTATCAGCGTTGACATTGCTATGTCAGCCAAAATACTTGCAGCGTTTCCCTCTGAAGACACTCATCTCCCAGGAATACTGATAGGGCTCCTCCTCCATCTCCCCTTCCTCTCCACACACCCCAGACTGGTATCTCAAAACCTCAATTTCTTGCCTCAACCATATCTGTGCTATTCCAATAATATCATGCTTATCCTCGATACTCATAGTTATCATTGATAAGTCTTTGATGTAATAAATCCTTGATATAGTATCATACTTATCCTTGCTATAAGATATAATCAAAAATGAAAGCAGAAACTTAAGATACAGAGTAAAATATATTACTTGCCAATTTTCCACAGTAACTTTTCATCATTACTCCAAAATTACTTTTTAATGCAAAGAGTAGTTCCAATCACATAGAGGCCCACATGATTCAGATACTATCATAATCACAATTAGATTACATTACTGCAATCAGGAATGGAGATCATTAAGAGAAAGAATATAAATTGCTTTAGTTTTACAAGTACTGAGCTAGCAAAATTATAATTAATCTCCATTTATAATCTTTTCTTTCATAGAACTGCAAAGCATGCTACTTTTTTTAGGCCATCAATACAAATTAGAACTAAGTAATAAAGCCCTAACTACGACTACTGTGCAGTTCTCAATCGTAGAAACTTTCCCATTACGTCCAGAAGGCTTTTCATGCAAACAGTGCCCTCAGCACGGGCTGGGGGGGTTCAGTGCAATAAGTCCAGCCATTTCTCCAGTCAGCTTGCTGTTTATAACACCAAATGCAATCAAAACTGTCTATCCCTCTTCCCAGCAATGGATATGAAGTCTGCTTCTGAAATTGGATGATAGGTTTTGTGAGAGATGAGACAATAATGACTTAGCAGCAGAGGGAAAAAGAAAAAAAAAAGACACAAATAGCAGATTTCACAAGTTTTCCAAATTTCCACTAAGCAACAAACATGCAATGCTGTCAGGAGTTGTGAGATGGCAGGCGAGGCCTCATCTAGCTCCAGTATGTACAAACACATGGAATATACACAGCTCTGATTGAAATTTTTAAGCTTGCCATGAATGCTTTTTCTTCATTTTAACTCTCCATTTTGAGACACAAGAATAGTAAAATCACTGGCAGTTTTGCTGACAATACTAAACATTCTTCTAGAGCTAAATTGTCCCTTCCCTGACCAAGAAAAAAAATTATATGGAAGAAAAAAGGAGGAAAAAAGTAACCCTTTTTAAATTCAGAAGTAACTTTGCCTCTTAGTTTTACAGGGACAGAGCAAAGCAATGAAATAAAGTCATTGCTACAGATTTGTTGCTTTAGAGAATAAATGGCCACCCTTGGGCACAATCTGCCTTATTCTGGCTACATGGCAAAGGAACAGGTTTCAAATCCAAGTGGAAAAACCTGCAAGAACACCAAGGATTCCCTTAGTTAAATTCTCAGGAGTGAAGTTCTCAGGCAGTAACTACAGGTGAAATCACAAAAGGTAAAGGTTCATGGAATGATTTGGGTTGGAAGGGACTTGGAAGATCCTCTTGTTCCACTATCCCAGTTTGCTCCAAGCCCCATCCAACCTGGCCTTGGACATTTCCAGGGATGGGACAGTCAGAGCTTCTCTGGGCATCCTGTGCCAGGGCCTGCCCACCCTCCCTGTGAACTTCCTTCTGACAGCAGAGACATTTCTACAACTGGAAACATCTGAAAAAAACCTGCAGTCATGTTGACCTCTTCAAACACCTCCTTCCTCCATCAGCTGCAAATAAACATGGCATCCAGGATGACCAGGAGAAACCATAGAATCACAGAATATTTAGGGCTGGAAGGCACCTCTGGAGATCATCCAGCCCAACCAGGGTCACCTAGAGCAGGTGGCACAGGAACACATCCAGGTGGCTTTTGAATGTCTCCTGAGAGGGAGATTCCATGACCTCCCTGGGCAGCTCTTCCACTGCCCTGCCACTCTCATGGAAAGAAACTCTTCCTCATATTGAGGTGAAACCTCTTGCGTTTTAGTTTATGGGCATAAAATCAGTGACTGAAGGCCACTTTCCACAAAAAAAGGGATGCTGAAATGCTTTGGATCTCTAAGATTAAGAGTTGGCTGCTTCCAGAGGATGCCCAGCACAGGATATAACCAAATCAATTATGGTTTTGGATCCATGTGGTTTGTGGACTTCTCCAAGATCAAAATTATGGAAACAGCTAAAAAATTTCCAGAAAACACCAAAACCACCACAGTTTGTTGCTTACATTAACCCACAATCAGTTACAAATCCCAGCTCTAATCCACCTAGTCCCACCCAAAACACCAGTGAAATTATTAACCAGTGTAAGCCCCAGAACCAAATATTACACTTCATCAGCTGGCACTGGGCAGCTTATATATTCCTTGAAACACTTGTACTCATAACAGCAGCTTATTCACGTGTGATCTGAATCCCATGGTACTTCAATTCCGTTCATCCCACGCTCAGCACCAAATGTTTTATTGAATACAACCTCTTCTCTCCGCTGCTCCCTCACACAACGGAGCTCTTACTTCCTTTGAACTGGCTTCACTCAACCCCCTTGGCTTCTGCAGTCTGCTTTGCCTGCTCTCACTCATCAATAATTGCTGAATGTAGCCTCTTAAAGTGTTAATACAAGTCGAAGTTGTAATATAAGAACGCATTTTGAGTCTTCCTCACTGTTTGCTGCAATTCTCTGTGACAGTGAGAACCGTCTCATCTGCCTGATGATTTTCTACCACACGAGTAATGATGAGCCATTCTGTGTGACAAGTGGCAAGCCCAGGTGCCCTCCTGGGTCTGGTGTGACTTTCACCCCATTGGCAGCAGGAGGAGGTGCCTGATGCCCATCCCTCCAGGTGCCCCATGGTTGGGTCAGCGGCTCCTCACCCTTGTTTTCCCCCCACAAAGGAGCGCTGAAGTTCAGCGGCGCTTTCAGGCTGAAGTGTGTCTGAACAAAGGCACTTTTGGATGGCAGTCTTGGATGTAGGCCTTTAAAATCTTTGTGCACCCTATTTCAGATATGCAAATGCTCTTTTGGATATGGCTCTTGATCAAGTTTTCATGAACATCCACATTCCTCTGCTGAAAAGCGTGTGAAATCAGTCATCTACCAGACCCAAGCAGAAATTGCTTGATTTCAGTTTCCTTGTCTGCCTTCTCTATATGCCTGAGATTGTCTTTATCATCTGTCTATGCACTATTTATATTAAAATGTTTTCCTTATCTCCTGTAACCAATTCAGTTTGGGTCAACATTAAAACCATTCCGCTCACTTGAAAGAGATCCAAAAGAATGCAGGAGAAAACCATGAGCATTAGTAGCATTCAGGAACCAGTGAAAACCCAACGTATTTGCAATTTCTTTTTAGTTAAAAAGTTAAGAGTTTGCAGTAATGTGTGCACACAATTAAATGAATGAAAAATATTTAATCTCTGAAAACATCACAGTCCCTTGATGAAAATTAAAATGTAACTCACATGCTTATGTTAAAACAGATGAAGGGCTCACACGTGTTAGGGGGGGGGTTCTGCTTTTGGTTTGTTGGGTTTTGGCTGGTTGGGTTTTTTTTTTTTAAAACTTGCCAGCAAAAGAACACAATCTTACTGATATGTCATAGATAAAGTTGAAACACCAGAATGCCCATGGCAAACTCAGGGAACAAAGACTCACTCAGACAGAATAAGAATGAGTGGTTATGTACAGCATGCTGTTAACTCAAGGTGTTTCTCAAAAGCCCAAATCCTGAGCATTAGACATAAATCTGTTTTCTTACACCTCTGAGTTTACTGCCTGCTGTGGTAGAAAAGGAGATTTTGAGCTATTATTGATGGACATATTGCTGGAAACCAGAAAAAGACTATACAGTGCCAGGGCTATCCTGGGTATAATAAAACAAAAACCCCTGACATAATAATTAGGACTCTTCCTCAAACACTGAGGAGCAAGGAGAGCTTTCCAGCTGCAGCACAGACCCATGTGCAGGTTAAGCCGGTGAATCAAGGAGGCAAATGGCTTTCAGGTATGATGCCACAGTGAAATAAATCTCCTTTTCTAATGAACATCATTAAAGAAACAGGTATGAAATTAGGGTGGCACTCACTGTTATTCACACTGTGGAAACAGCTGGGAGGGGCTGTGTTTGCCTCTGTGCATCTCTTTTAAAGTAGGGCCAGTTCTTGGAGGAGCTGGTGGGGCACAGAGCCCAGGGAAGCTGCGTGAGAACAGCACAGGGAGAGCTGGCACCTTGCTGCAGGGAGGGGGAAAGGATCCAGTGATCACACAGATGTGTCTGTAGCATTAACTACACTAATCCTCTCCTTAAGTCGGGCTTGTCTCGTGATGGACAAATTATGCAGCTTAGTGAGGTGTCTGGGGTGGTGACAGTGGCTCAGCTGTCCTGTTCCCTCAGCTCGCAGAGATCTCCTTTCAGCTCATGAGAACACTCAAACACACAGGGTGTAGGTCTCACAGTCATTATTCTCTGCCCTTTGGAGGGAAAATAAAGATAAAAATAGGACTAATCCCTCAAAAAATCAGTCATCTGTCCAAGGAAAGGGAGATTTGAATGAGCGCAATATTTAAATAAATATATTCCAGGCACCTTAACTGAATCTGTGCTATATATGCTCTTTCCTAGCATATAGAGGAATAAAACCTCCTGTATCCACATCAAAAGGCAGTAAGAGAAGTCAGTGTAGGACTGAGATGAGTGATTAAGGAGCATATCCTGATTTCTCAGTTCCTAAAGGTAATGCTACACCAGACTTCCAAACTTCAAAAGTTTTTTATAAACATTAAGTTGTACACTATTAGGAAACTTCTATGGCAAACACAGTGGTCATGCTCATAAAAGTGTGTCCTGAATACTCTCTGCCCAGTTATAATTTATTTTTAATTCATTAAAATCTCTAAGAATTGAAAATATTTTTGGTAATGTAGATATAAACAGAGAAATCAATAAATTGCATTGATAGGAAAACATGGGAATGATCCATGAGAAATGAAGAAAGGTAAGGGAAAACCACTGAACAAGAAGTTCAAGAGACTTAATGTAAATAAGTTAAAAACATATGCAGGTTTTTCTAAAAGTCAAAGTAACAAAATCTTGTAACAGCTTAGCAGAGCTGGGGGTTTTCCATCAACACATGTTCAAATAAAAGTTATTTTTTAAAGAGATACATTTTTTTGAGTGGGAATTAATTCAGGGAGCCCTACAGTCTGTACAGTCTGGGTCAAACTCTACCCCTGCCATGGTTCCTGCTGAATTACAAATGGTTTGGTAACCCAAACACTCTCTTCAAAAATTAAAAATACTCTCTCCAAAAGCTTAGATTTCAATACCAGAAGGGTTCAGTCACTTCTTTATCATTCAGACGTAGATAAATTGAGTCCTTGCACTTTTCCCTCTATCTCTTCCTCGTAAAATCTAAGTTCTGTCTGTTCTACAAAGATATTCCTGACATTTTCTCACAAGAGCTGTGATTTACTCCGATGTCTTCAGCCAAAAATATTTCTTCCCCCCTCTGCTCTGCGTTATGTGCTTGATTAAAATTAAGTGGAAATAAGTAGGATGGCTGTGGGAAAATAAAAACAGCAACAGACAGATATCACCAAATAAATTCAGTTTTCCAGCTATTTTTTAATATGCAAAATTAATATTTTTTGTTCCAAAAAAGCTTTGAAATGTAAAAATCAGAAATATGCATTATACTAATAAGAGAATATTTTTAATGAGGAAAAAAAAAATCAAAGGTATTTTAGTATTTCAAGGAAGTCAGATGATGAAAATCCAAAAGAGATGAAGAAATGGGAGTCATACCTTGAAAGGAAAGTTTTCTGAATTCAGAATTCATGGGATATGAATTCACCAAAAACGGCTCAACATGTAACAGGAGAAAAGCAATATATTAAACCTGCTGTATACACAGTTTATAGCACCAGGTATTTTGGATATTTACCCTTCTTAAGTACAAAGTAAACAATTTTATTGTTCAAAATAAAATATATAATCACTCTAAGAAAATTATTTGGATTATTTTTCTTAAAGAATACATTGCATACTAGTAACTAATAGGATTCAAGAGAAATTAAAATTATATTTGAAAAGCAAAGTGTAGGTGTGTGTTTTCCAAGGGGTAAAATTTGTTAAAACATTAGAGTTTCTGTCAGGGATAGGAAGAGACTAATTCCAAATAAATTGAAAATGGGGGTTTTTGTTGTTTATTTATCCTGAAAGCAAAATTCAATAATTGTTAAAAATGAAGAATTGTTTATGTTTTTTATAAATTCACTAAATAAATAAAAGACTGAGAAGAATGACAAAACATTTTGACATTTCAGAAGTGAAACCCCACCAATGAAATAGAAGCAATTAGCTGAAAACCCAATCAATTATCCTCCAGCTCTAGGGCTCAGTTACAAGTCAGCAATGAAGGCGTGTCAAAAAAGTTTTCAATACCCAGGAAAAGAGGGGGGAAGAGCCTTATTTATGCCCTAATTAAAATCTGATAATACAGAAAACAATAAATAAATAAAAATAAAATTGGAGATTAATACAATGACCTGAAAGTCGCTCCTGTCTCCACGAAGATGATCTGTTGTGTCCCAGGAGAACATCTGAGGATGGGGCAGTGGAGATTTCCCCTTCCTGCTCTCCTGTATCCCAGGGAATTCAGGGGCCACGGAGCAGGGAGTGCATTCCTTGGGAGCTGAAAGGGTGGGAATCTCTGCTGGTTGGACTCTTCTGGTTATCCTGCACCCAGACCACAACCTTCAGCTTTCCTGCTAAACCAGCTTTAGAAAACATTCCCCTTCCAAAACCACCAAAGCGTTCTTGCAGGGGATTTTTTCCAGCTGAAACTTCCATCAGGGTCCATCTTGCCCATAACTCTTCACAAGAGAGTGATTTATGGATTGCTTGGGAAGTGTTAGGGGGGTTGGTATCCTGTGAGTAAGAGAGTTGTGTCCTGGGTGTGTTTGGCATCTCTTGGTAGTAAACTTGGTGTGATTAGACAGGACTGTCCCCTCCATAAAGTGGATAATTGGTAATCTCTTGCAATAGTTTGGGTGGAATTATTTCAAATTCCTTTCGTTTGACTGTGAAACTTGCTGTAGGTTTGCAGAAATATTTCACCTCACAGAAAGTTTGCTTTTTTTAAAAGTGACTTTTATTGTCTTTATTATCTATGCCTTGTCAGCTCCTTCTCACACATAGCAGCGTCAGTTCTACCTTTGACAATGTACAGTCCCAGGGGTTTTTTAATGGTTAATATTTTCATGTGATAATGTTTTGAATATATTTAAACTTTTAAAGTAGAACTGAAGAAGAAATACAGTGAGGCCTGTGAAGTTGCATGGTTTGCCTTAGCATGCTAATATATAAACTTATAAATTGTGTTTTCATTAAAAATAAAAGAAACTGACAGTGCGAAGTAAAATATGTATTTTAAACCCTTCAATCGTTCAAGAGCATGCCATATTTTTAAATAAAACCCTTTTAATCTCTGTATAAGAGGAGGAAAGTAGATATAAGACATATTCATCCAAATCACAGCTTTTTAATGAAGCTCTTTCTCTATTTTTCCCTGAGTGAAGTACAAATAAATACAAAAAATAGCTGACTGGGTGAATGGGCAGATGGTCTGATAAAGAGATAAATTACTCCAGTCAAAGCCCTTCATTCATTGCCTACCTTTAATAATACTCACCAAGAAGCAGAACTTTCCAGGTCTCCCTTCCAGGCTTTCCCCCAGACTATTCCCTGCATTTAGGACTCTCCTACATTAATGTTTCTGGATTATTAACACACAGGGGACAGAGCACTATATAGAAGAGGGATAGTTGGGAAGCTTGCAGGGATGGGGAGAGCAACATTTGCTGAACAAGAAGTTGAAAATCTGTCCTGCAAAAATTTTAACTGGAAAAACAACACTTGCTCAAGCTCCTGGTATCCTAAATTAGCAAAGGCCTTTAGGAGTCTAAGGAACTAGGAATTTGGGGCCATGTTGACCTGGAAAGACCTTTTCCTTCTACTACAAATGTCCCATCAGCACCTCAGGAAAAGTAACCACCCACACTCTCCCCAGCTCCATTCAAGTACATGGAGGGGAATAAATATCCAGGTTGGGATGGGCTTAAATTAAACACAGCTAAAAAATATAGACCAAGATGACAGGATTTTCTCCACTTGCATTTTGACATTTTCAAGACACATTATCTTACACATGGGCTACTGATCCTCTACTATCACAACAAAGCTCAGCTTTGACTCCTAAGTTGGATTTTATTGCCATGAAAGGGTTACAGGCTGGGAGAGCTGGGCTGGATGTTCATCACTGGTAAAATAACTTCATCCCAAAATTTGTGGATCAAGGAAGTGCCATGTGATATGAATCAGTGCCAAAGGCCCTCTTTACAGATACCACCCTATGTGTTTGCAGGAACTTCCCAGCCCAAGGCAGCATTTTCTACTCTGGATAGTTTGAAATAGCAAACTCAGGCACTTGGTCCCTGTTTTGGAGGAGACACTGATGATAAAGTAGCCACCAGTGTTTGTGATGATGGAATACAAGATCTTTCCAGTTTCTTTACATATTAGACATTTAATTGAGTGATACTGTAAAAGCTAAACAGAGTAAAAATGCACAGATAAGGTCAGTGTAGCTTTTTAGAGCTTCTGTGTTCACTCTGAGTGAAAAATAAGTGAGAGGAGGCTGGTAAGGAAGGGAACTGTTTCACCAAGAAAGGTATGGTAACAATCTTCAGAAATTACAAACCCTATCTTGGACATGAATAGAATGACTTCTTAACACTTATTAAGAATATAAGAAAAAACTAAACTGCAGGGAGGTGAAAAAGGTAAGGCAAAGAGTTGGGGAAAACTTCTGGATTGTCAGGACAGCTCCCACCTGAAATAATGTTACGAGTGAGTTGGGAAATCTCTCTTGCTGCAGGCATTTGAAAAGAATTAAGCAAACATCTGACCCAGGTATTGTTGATCTTACCTGGAGACAGGGCTGTGTTAGGTGACCTCTCCTCTGTCTCTTTTGCTGTGTTGTCTTTGGTTGCTGATTCGTGTCTCGCTTTTCCACCTCTCTTGATGCCTTCACTTATTCTACCAGCCAGGGATGTTCACTCATCAATGCTGTCCCTACAGTTAATGCTGGTTCTTTAGGTAGGCACTTGGCTTGAGGAGTCGACTGCAGGCAGAATCAAAATATATTCTTAATAAAAACACTTATAATAATAAAATTCCTCCTCATTTACTGCTGGGAAATTGTGCTGCAGCAGGGAATGGACCTACAAACAAGACTTTGGAATAATAATAAAAAAATAACTTTGAAAATAACTGACAGCAATTTCAAGACATCTTTGCACCATTTTCTAAGGGAACATGTATAGGTGCTCTCAATTTGAAGATAGTAACTTTCGTTAGCTTTATTGTCATCAAAAATGAATATCACAGTTAAAGATTTAATTACTTTTAGAGGCATATTTTGCAGCCCTAAGGATTTACAGTAGATATTTTTTCAAGTGTTTTTTTTTCTGTTTTCAATGTTTCCTGTCTTCAAAATCACCAAACAATTCTTAGCAAAGTTTGTATTTACCAGACCAGTGCCATATACAATATTTCACAGGGTTTTCTTCAAGGCCTGAATAACAAGCTTTCTTACAGGAGTATAAAATATTCTTTACTAGACATTTATAAAACTAAAAATAACTTTATTGTGTTACAGAGAAAAGACTTACAAAGTTCAATTTTCATTTGGGAAAGCCAAGAGACCTGAAACAATATTTTTATAGATCATATAACATTAATTTAAATTAAGTCATTTGCCCCAAGAAAGAATATACCTGTCTAAATGGGGTTCAGGGGATTCTTAGGTAAATAGAAAAGATTAGTTCTTTTTTTCCTTTGCTTGATTATTTTCCTTTTTTTAGGAAAGCATTTCTATTTCCCTGCTGGGCTCAGACAAGACATGAAGGATTTCTTTCCTTCACCATCCCATGTCCACACAGAGGGAAGAACAGAAACATTATCAGCATTTGCTTTTATCTCGCTGCCCTTTTTGTTCCAGACACATTTTTGCCAAGTTAATAACTCAATAAGGGTAACTGGTAGCTCAATAATAATTACATTTGGTAGTGTATTATGTAGTAGGTTTTCATTTGTCAGTCTTAAAGCACTTCTCCAAGGAAGCCAAGCCTTGCCCCGTGTGACCACCCCAAGGTGCAGCCTCCTGATGTAACTGGCTCGAGGGCAGGCAGGCCAGGCTCACAAATGGGAATAGAGCTGCTATTTCCTTCATCTTTCCTGCAGTGGGCCATTTCCAGGCTTTTTTATTCCATCACCAAAGCTTTCACGTTGTACAGTTTGGAATATCATTCCTATTTATTAATTTTTTTCTGGATGAAAATGCCCAGCCAATGTCAGTCCTTAGCAATGTATGATATTAGTAATGTATTACTTATGAGGATGGTGGAGGGTGTGGAGATCCAGTCCTGTGAGGAACAGCTGAGGGAGCTCAGCGTGGAGAAAAGGAGGCTCAGGGGGGACCTTCTGGCTCTCCAACTCCCTGCCAGGAGGAGGGAGCAGGTGGGGTCGAGCTCTGCTCCCAGAGAACAGGGACAGGACGAAGGGAAACGGCCTCAAGCCATGCCAGAAGGGGTTCAGGCTGGACAGCAGGAGGAATTTGTGCCTGGAAAGGGTGGTCAGGCCTTGGCAGGGGCTGCCCAGGGAGGGTTGGAGTGCCCAGCCCTGGAGGTGCCCAAGGCAGGACTGGCCATGGCNAGCTGAGGGAGCTCAGCGTGGAGAAAAGGAGGCTCAGGGGGGACCTTCTGGCTCTCCAACTCCCTGCCAGGAGGAGGGAGCAGGTGGGGTCGAGCTCTGCTCCCAGAGAACAGGGACAGGATGAAGGGAAACGGCCTCAAGCTGTGCCAGAAGGGGTTCAGGCTGGACAGCAGGAGGAATTTGTGCCTGGAAAGGGTGGTCAGGCCTTGGCAGGGGCTGCCCAGGGAGGGTTGGAGTGCCCAGCCCTGGAGGTGCCCAAGGCAGGACTGGCCATGGCACTCAGAGCTCTGGGCTGGGGACAAGGTGGGGATGGGGCACAGGGGGGGCTCAGTGATCCTGGTGGTCTTTTCCAACCAAAATGATCCTGTGTCTATCTATTTTATTAGCCAAGATATTAGCAATGCATAATGTGGACTAACTTTCTACAATGCCAGAAAATGAAAACAAGAGTAGGTCACAAAGATCACTTTTAACACAAATTCCAACTGCACTTGTGCATAACAAAAGTATCCTTATTACATATGTCCTTACTAGGGGTTTTTTAAATGCAAAATACCCACCTTCTCTCAGGTTGCTACGCTATTACTCACTGGGTAGGAAGCCTGAGTAAAGGAATCATGGGGGGATTTCACTTCTTATATTTTCCACCAAATTAACTCCCTATTTTCCTCAGTAATAACAGGCTGCCATAGCAGCAATAAAGCATTCAAATATCAAACTGGTTTTAAAGACATGTACATACACACCAGTTCATAATACTGCACTCAAAAAATGCATATCATTGCAAAAAAAAATTTGGAAGTAATTGTATGGCTCCACAAGACAAGGTTTTGCACTAAAACATACAGTAAAAATGTGCTAAATTCAGGAGATTCTATCCGGACAGCATTTAAATCAAAGCTAAAGGACTCCTATTAACTTTCAGGGGACACAGAGTTTACTCAAATCTATAAATTAGCTCAAAAGAATTAATTGACTGCTTCCTATTTATACCCAACTTTACTCTGTAAACTTTAAGGGAAAAAAAACCTGATTTCATAAAAATATTCCAGCAATTTTATCCATCACAACATTAGCATACTTTTAAAATGCAAAAGCAGAGTTAAATGTTTTAAAAGCCAAGTCTTTAGTGCTTCTCTTCAAATAAAATCACTGGTTTAGTTGCTGAACTAGAGTTTAAAATCAAATTTTGTCAAATATTGCACAAAGGAAGAAATAGCTAGTTAATGAACAGCTTTATATATAATTTTTCTGTAAAATATTAACATTTCAGGCAGCATCCAAATGTATGCTCCCTTTGTAGAGCAGATATGTTGCCGAGATATTCGCTGCTACTTAAGTAATCTCATATTCAAACTACAACACAGGAGTGTTTAATGTTCCAGAGCTTCAAATGCTGGAAAAGAGGGGTCTTGAACTAACTGTGCTGACTGGAAAATAGCATCAAATATGCTGTGAGGAACCCAGTGTGGACTATTTCAACTTCATCTTGAAGGACTTCCTTGAAAAATTAACTGAAAAAAGGATAAAACGGAAAAACCACGGAGACTCCAATGCTGATTCTGCAATCTAGGGATTTAAATTGGGATTGGTACTTACTTTCTGGAAAGGATCTCTGGAAAGGATTGAAAGCCTGAATTGTCCACAGGGAGGGTGGATCAAGTCTCGGTGCATGGGGTGGCAGATCCCTATTTGACAAGTCTCACTGGGATATCATGGGATGTAAGGAGTTGGAGCAGACAGCATCCTGACCATGCAGCTCCAGCACACACATTTCCTCATTATCCATATGCATCCTGGTGCAATTGCTGCAAAACACATCTTTTTCATGGAAAAATTTTGATTTTGCATGAGAACAAAGATTGAGACTCATTGTCTACCTTATTTCATGAGAGGAGCAAAAGTTTCATTTCACTTTCATGGAAAAAAAAGCTGTACCTTGAAAGTAAATGAAACAGAACTGTCAACTTTCTGTTTCCTGGTAAAAACCTGACTAAATTTCCTTAAAGTAAACCATTAAGACAAACAAAAAAAACAACCAAACAAAAACAAAGCAAAACAAAAAATCCCCAAGTTCCCAGCTTGGGTTTGGATTGTGGTCTGCAATTTTATGTGCAAAGTTGCAATCCAGAGGGAACCTCAAGCCTTCGTATCTAAACTTTATAATGGAAATGCTGTCAAATGCTTAAGTACAGCAAGGCAAATGGCACAGCTCTAACATGTTAAAAAAAATATGAAAATGCTCTGAACCCAGGGTGAAGGCTGGCTGTCTTGACACTGAACATGGCAAGGTAAATGATTGGAACTTTAATTACTTTGATCCGTCATGCCTTGTAGCTATATGTCAGCTAAGCCAACAAAACTGACACAGAACAAAGGCCATGACTGTTTCAACATCTTAACTNAATAGCATCAAATATGCTGTGAGGAACCCAGTGTGGACTATTTCAACTTCATCTTGAAGGACTTCCTTGAAAAATTAACTGAAAAAAGGATAAAACGGAAAAACCACGGAGACTCCAATGCTGATTCTGCAATCTAGGGATTTAAATTGGGATTGGTACTTACTTTCTGGAAAGGATCTCTGGAAAGGATTGAAAGCCTGAATTGTCCACAGGGAGGGTGGTTCAAGTCTCGGTGCATGGGGTGGCAGATCCCTATTTGACAAGTCTCACTGGGATATCATGGGATGTAAGGAGTTGGAGCAGACAGCATCCTGACCATGCAGCTCCAGCACACACATTTCCTCATTATCCATATGCATCCTGGTGCAATTGCTGCAAAACACATCTTTTTCATGGAAAAATTTTGATTTTGCATGAGAACAAAGATTGAGACTCATTGTCTACCTTATTTCATGAGAGGAGCAAAAGTTTCATTTCACTTTCATGGAAAAAAAAGCTGTACCTTGAAAGTAAATGAAACAGAACTGTCAACTTTCTGTTTCCTGGTAAAAACCTGACTAAATTTCCTTAAAGTAAACCATTAAGACAAACAAAAAAAACAACCAAACAAAAACAAAGCAAAACAAAAAATCCCCAAGTTCCCAGCTTGGGTTTGGATTGTGGTCTGCAATTTTATGTGCAAAGTTGCAATCCAGAGGGAACCTCAAGCCTTCGTATCTAAACTTTATAATGGAAATGCTGTCAAATGCTTAAGTACAGCAAGGCAAATGGCACAGCTCTAACATGTTAAAAAAAATATGAAAATGCTCTGAACCCAGGGTGAAGGCTGGCTGTCTTGACACTGAACATGGCAAGGTAAATGATTGGAACTTTAATTACTTTGATCCGTCATGCCTTGTAGCTATATGTCAGCTAAGCCAACAAAACTGACACAGAACAAAGGCCATGACTGTTTCAACATCTTAACTCATTTCTTATGGTTGATTAATAAGTCTATTGAATGAAACGTGGGGAAAATGGAGAAAAACATCGAGTGTGTGTTTATACACACACACACACCCCAGGGGTAGGGTTTTACAGCAGGGGATGTTGGAGGTTGTGGTCAGTCTCTTCTCTCTCCAGCAACAGGACAAGGGGAAATGGCCTCAAGTTGTGCCAGGGAAAGCTCAAGTTGGACATTAGGAAAACTTTCTTCCCTAAAGAGTGGTTAAGCATTGGAATGAGCTCCCCAGGGAAGTGGTGGAGTCTCCATCCCTGGAAATGTTCAAAACACGAGTGGACGTGGCACTTTGTGATATGGTTTAGTGGGCATGAGGGTGTTCAGCTGAAGGTTGGACTTGGTGATCTTGGAGGTGTTTTCCAAGCTGGATGGTTCTACACTGTATTGCCTCAGCCTATGAAGTGGCATTCCCAGTGTAAAACTCTTACTGTGAGTGTTGTGCCTGGGAATGAAGGTCCCTGAGTCAGGGAATGAGGACTTATGAGCCATCTCCAGGCACACTTTGGTGGGACATTGTTCTTCCCTAGGAAATGTTTATGTTTCTTTGAACCTTCATGCAGTAACTTCTGGAACAGGTCCAATTCCTTGCTGTGGCATCAGTTATGAGTTAGCCAGAACACCTGATAGACTAAAGGATTTGATAACGAGAAAGCCCCCTGAGATACAGCAAAGCTTGTACTGCAGTATAAAGGACACTTTCTCATAGGGATCTTGCATCCCAGTCTCCTGTCTTCTTCCCTTTCCAAACCCCATCCTCTCTGAGTCCCTGACAGCATTTCAGTTTTCTAGCACAGAAATCCAATGGGACAGCTCGTGTTTACCACTTGTACTCCAGTGATCTCTTTCATTTTTGAGGGAAGCTGCTGATTTACCAGAAGGAGGCAACTCTGAACTTCTGACCCAAACTTGGATATAAAGCTTCCACTTTCATTTCCTCTGTGCACAAACTATTCAGTTCAGTGCTGCTTTCAGAGGTGCTTCTGTGGCTCTACTGGTGTGCTTGATATTAATAAATGTGGTTCCCAAAAATATGATCTAAATGTGATGAGCCAGAATTTGGCCCGTGTAGCAAAACAAAGTCAATCATAGCATTTATAACAGAGTCTAAAAACATTTGGTCTGGTCAAAAACTGAGGGGTGTAGCAGAGACTGATTTCTGGATATTTCCAGGATAGGAGATGGATTTATGTTTGAATCCAAGCAGGAATTCAAACAGGAAGTGCTACTTTTCCCAGACAAGAGAATAAAAATGGAATTTTAAGTCAAACAAGTAATTTGAACCTTAGAAACAGTTGCCACTAAATACAACAAGCACATGTTAAAAAGAACACGGAAAAGCAAATTCTGGAATGAAATAACCCACAACTAGTGAAAGTATCTGTGTCTTTAAGTCCTACCTTCTCTTTCTCCTCATCTGGACTGGCTGGATCCTTTTCCCATCATGGTTTGGCACAAGGCATTTGACAAATTTCAGTTACAGACCCTTTGCCCACTGTCACATCCTGGTGGCTTTTTTTCTCCCCTGTCCTCGAGTCTCATCTACTGCAGTCCACTCGACTCTAACACAGGGAAAATGAACATTTTCAGGGTTTTCTATATGATAAAATACTGGAGAGCTTCACAAGCTTTGCTTTCACAGAGGTCATACAAAAGCTAATGGGTTTATTGAATATTGGGGATTGAGAATTGAGGGTGCCCAATTTTTGGCACAGCAATCCAAGATGATTTGAGAAATAACCTACTCTGGCTGTAGGCAGTAGGAGACCTTCACCCATCCTGTGTTACTATCAGGTAGCCTCGTGACTCCATAAACTTCACAGACTATTCCAGGCCTTCAGAAATCCAGTCTGGAAAAAATTATGAGGCATCAAGAAAATTAATTCAATTGCACCCAAATAGTCTGTCCTGACCTGGAAGGATTTGAAGAAGCAGTGGGAAGGAGACACAGAGGAGACATGAGCTGTGTCCTTCCACATTATACAGTGAATAATAAGAACGGAGCATTGTTTGCAAAAATCATTCCTGAACAGAAAAGGAGGCTAATTCAAAATTAATTTCATTTATAATAAATACCTCCACCAGCATTTTTATAAATAAAACACCAGCAGTTATTATTCTACTCTGTATTTACAAGAAACAGGGCAATTCTAAAAAACAGTGGAAGGACATCCCACTCCTCAGAAGTTTAGGGATGACAAATCCTAAGACACCACCTACTTCGTCAGAGTCAGTACAGGGCCATCTTGCTTCAAACTCAGTCAACATATGTTCTACTACTTACCTTGATAAATGTAGAATCAAGCCCAAATTTCTGTCATCCCTCCCATAGGCATCTCACTTTTCTCCCTTCAATGACTTTCTAAAGTTCCCAGAGCATGAAACATCACTTTGATGCTACATCACATCCAGTTAGGAAGCTCTGGCATGTAGTGTTATGTTTGAAGCAACATGCAAATGTAATCAGGAGAGACACGTCGTCCCAATAATGCAGTCACTCAGCTCTGAGAAACTCCAACAGACAGCTTATAAAACAGAGACTCTCACGGCCACAGGTCTGAGCTTTTTGAAATTAATCTCTAAGTCAAATGTAAAGAAAGTTTGAGGATGATCTTAAAGATGTTCCATGTCCATCACAATTTAAGAGATATTTGACCAATGCCCTTAATGTGCTTTAACCCTGAAGTGGTCAGACAATTGAACTAAATTATAGTTTTAGGTCTTCTTCTGAGAGAAATTCTATAGTCTCAGTTTTAAACCATTCCCTCACAGGCTTTGAATTGGCCATTGAGGACTGATGAAGACCCACAACCAGCATGTTGCCTCCAGAGCATTTAAGCCACTGTAAAAGCTGAACTCTTCTTCCAATAACAAGCTCTAGGACAAGACTAGATGGCATAAAACTGCACCAGGAGAGGCTTAGACTGGATATTAGGGGAATTTTTTTCACTGAGAAACTTGTCTAGCCCTGGCACATCTGCCCAGGGCCGTGGTGGAATCACCATCCCTTGAGAGATTTGAAGACATGTAGATGTGGCACGTGGGGGCATGGTTGAGTGGTGGGCTTGGCAGTGCTGGTTGAATGGTTGGACTTCATCTTAGAGGGCTTTTCCAACCTAAACAACTCTGTGATTCTATGAATACGCATCTCTGAGGGTTTTCTGCCTCATCTCTTCAACACTGACAGTCTCAGCCAAACATTCCCAAGCTACTGAAACCAAGAATAGGAGGGGGGAAGGAAAGTGAGATTTTTCTCACCTCTTTTCCAGCTAATTCTTGTTAATATTTATTGGGAAGACTGTATTGTGCTGACAGCCTTTTGGGAGTATCCCCTGTCACATCCCACTCACAGGCCTGGCCAGAGAGATTATGAATCCTATCAGGGTGGGAAGACTTTCTCACCCATCATTTAGTACAACTCCCCCAAAAAGGGCTCTACCTGCCTTGTTTAAGCAAATCTCACATGGTGGTGATTGCTCTGTCCCCATCCCCTGGATCTGGGCTAAGGATATGATTAAATCCAGCAGAGGGTTTAACTGCCTGGGTTCCAGGTCTTAAACAGCACATACCCACCCATGTGGGCATTCTGTGCCAGCGTGACACTCCGTGTTTCATCAGCATCACTGATTCTGGCTCTACAACACTCCTGTTATCCCTATTATAAAGATGAGTAAAAAGGCACAGCCAAATGACTTATCAAGGCTGACAAAAAACCCAACAACAAGTGTTGTGGCTGAGAATAGAAACCAGATCACCTGAGGTTTCATTGCTGGGAACGTTTCCCCTTTCCTCTTCCTTTGAATCTCTGCTTAGTGCTGGGGCAGGTCATTTCAGATCCGGGCAATATTCAGATATGTTTTGTTTCCCAGAAGGAGATCAGGCTTTACAGGCTCACATTACAGAGGCAGCCAGCCTGCTCAGGCTGCTGAGGTTTTGCAGCTCTCACAGGACACCACAAAATCCAGCAGTCGGACCCGTGCAGCTTTCCGAGGAGATGGCAGAGCACAGGAACAGCATATTATCTAAAAACAGGCTCACACAATAAGTTTCTATGGACATCAGAAACTAATCTTTGAAATGGTCCCTGATGAGAGATGGATTGGCCCGAGCTGCCTTCTGAAACCCTTCCAATTCCCTCCTTTGCATCCGGTGTGTGTTTATTGGAGAAAGAATAAGTCCTCGTTTAAATTCTGCACATGTATTTGCACTGTGACCTTTTTAGCTGTTACCTCATGGCTATATCTGAAATTGGTAATAAAATGCAACTCAGGGTAAAGAACTGCTAGGTGATTTTATACAACTATAGTTTTATACTCTCAAAAGGCAGAATATGTAACTCCTTAAGCCACACACGGGAACTCAGTGATACGGGGCTGGATTTTTGCTTTCAAAGCCAATACTGTGTGAATAAAGCCAACTCTACACAGTGATACAAATAATGAGTTAAACAGATATGCAGTTTAGCTGATCCTGGTGCAGGGAGAAACCAAAGTGAAGTCCCACTGAAAGGAGGATGCTACACAATTACGGATAGAAACAGGTCCCACGGCAGATGATTGTGCATTTTAGTGGTTTTATATGTGTTTACCTATAGGTGCTATATAAATGTTTCTGAAGAGTCTCCCAACTTGACACACTTTAAATAATTTCCAAGACATCCTATTGATGTGTGAAAAAATACAACAGGACATTGCAACAACTGACAGTGAGAGGGAACACTGAATAACGTGATTATACTCAACCTTTCCCTTTCCTTGTACTAATTTACTGCATCTCTTTGTTCTGATTTTAAGACTCCAATAAGGAGCCTTTGTGTTAAGTGGTGGTCAAATGCAAAGGAAGGCAGAATATGAAAACTAAATACCGAATATTGCTCAGTGTTCCCTTAAAGTCCACGCAGGCAGGCACAAACAAAAGCACTAAGCTCAGGGTGCTCTGCCCAAACAACAGTTCAACTTGACTGTCCAAAGCCAGTAAAGATCTCACAGAATGAATCAAGGAAATACAGAATGGTTTGGGTTGGAAGGGACTTTAAAGATCATCCAGTTCCACCCCCTGCCATGGGCAGGGACACCTTCCACCAGACCAGGGTGCTCCAAGTCCCATCCAGCCTGGCCTTGGACACTCCCAGGGATCCAGGGGCAGCCACAGCTTCTCTGTCCAACCTGTGCCAGGGCCTGTCCCCCCTCCCAGCCAGTAATTCCTTACCAGCATCTTCTCTGAATACACTCTCCATCAGATAAGGTCATTCCCCCTTGTCCTATCACTACATACCACTGTGAAAAGTCCCTCTATAACTTTCTCTTAAGGTAAAACTACTTCAATATTTACTAAAAGAGTTGAACAATCAAATCCAATTCCTTGTTTAAACAGAAAGGCAGAGCCCAATGGATAAGCCATTCAAAACCAAATTCTGAAACACTCACACTGCATTATCAAATCAAGCTGTTGGATATATTTTAACCCATAAAGAGTGCCAACAAGTATTTAAAGACTAAAAAGACTTATCAGAAAGGTGCAGGTACAACAAGGTAGAAGATATTTGCCATCTGGAACAGGCACTTATAGATTCCCACTGTGCCACTGCAGGGAAGGAAACATTCCTCTCTCTTTTGGAATTGACAGCAATATTGTCACCCAGCAGGTACACACAGGTTACATGGTGACATATAAACTAGAGGCACACTTGGTAACTGCAGCAGCATCTTGCTTTTCTACTCCACATTTATTTATTTCAGCTGACAGCAGCGTCCCTGTCCACATTTGGAGTGGCACAATGCATCAGGAAAACACGGCAGAGTTCAGATTTGGGTTTCAGTTTAGCAACTAACACCAGCACAACAAAGCCCTTAAGCATTTCTAGCACCTTCACTGATCTGAGAAGTACCATAACTAGTAACCCTGAGGCAACAAAACACGCTGAATCTGGATAATTCTGAGTTTACAGGCAGTTCCCCACGAATCAGTGCAGATATTGTAGTGGCAAAGATGCTTGAATTTGTGGTTGGATTGTACCTATATTATACATATATTATATACTTGTGTAAACCAATCACAGAAGAGCCCCCAACACCACTAATTTTGGCATGAGCTTCCTAAGCACTGATATTCCACGCAACATTTCTATTTACATTTATGCAAACACTGATCTCCATCAGATAGTTATTATATTTGCTTCACTTATAACTTCTTTTTGTAGGGGACAGGACCAAAAGGGATTTTCTATTTCACCAAACCCATCATGCTGTCATACCCAGTTTGTAATTGCTTTCCTAAACTGATCCTGGTTCACCTTAGAGCCATGGTTTTGCTTTTATAGGCAGATTATTTGGGAACTTCATCTTTCAAATGGCTAAAAGATTTCTACTTTGTTTATGGTCTGTTTAAATCTGTTCTGTAATTTTTCATGCCAGTGCTGTCTTTTAGCTCAAACACATCTCTACAGATACACCCAGAAATAAAACCGGTGTAGGTGAACAATCACTCAACCTGCATAAGAATAAATCTGAGTTGTAGGTGGGCTGGGATTTCACTTCATGCCTCATCCCTGGGCTCACCTCAGCCTTTGAATGCTATTTCATGGCTGATTTAAACCTAAAATCAGAAAACATCCAGAAGGAGCAGACTTTGTTTCACAGACATGCCCCTCCACCCACCTCTGTCGTGTCTGGTCCTGCAACATTGCACCTTCAGGTGGGCTGGAGCAACTTACCGAAAACCTGCACTGTGAAAAAAGAGTAATAAAAATTAGGATTCTTAATCTTAGGAGCTGATCCAGATGGGGGGAATGCACATGGAGCAGGTAGAGAAATTTTTAAAATTCATTATGGAATGGTTTGGTTGGAAGGGACCTTAAAGACCAACTAGTGCCAGCCCTGCCACAGGCAGGGACCCCTTCCACTGACCCAAATTGCTCCAAGCCCCATCCAACCTGGCCTTGTACACTTCCAGGGACCCAGGGGCAGCCACAGCTTCTCTGGGAAAACTCGCCAGGGCTGCCCCACACTCACAATCCTGCAAGTCCCAAAGAGCACCCCAAGAAAATGGGGCTTTGCCTGGCTCAGATGGAAAGCAGCTCTTCAATTAGTGCTGCTTTGAGAAATTATGTTAATCACCCATTAATATCAACGGTGTCAGGTCACTTCAGGAGCTTTGAATAGCAGATCATAAACCATGAAGAAACATCTTCACCAAATTTCAATCATTTGATGCCACCTCAAAGCAGGTTGGTCACAAGAATATAAGCTCACCTGTTGTTTGTCTTGTATTGTCAGGAGTGTTTACTTGAAGCACAAGTGACCCCTTGGTCATCTAAATAAAATATTCTAATATTCTAGATTTTTACATCTCTACATGCTCTGCTTGAGCACCTGTGAAAGGAATTGCTGGTTCCACTCTAACCTTGTGCAGACCTTGACCCATTTCAACAAAGTAATTCACATTTTGGCACCTCACGAGCTTTTACTTTTCCTCAAAAGAACCAGAAAGAGCAGCAAAGGTGAAAGAAGTTGATTATATTCAGAAGATTTTCACACTAATGGCAATTTAACTAACTCTGACTCCATCATTTGCTCATTTTTTCCAGACTAAAATGATGCAATTCATGTCAAAGTTGACAATAGAAAAAATAAAAAAAAAATTAAAAATTAAGTATCTGAAAAATACTTAAATACTGAAAAAAATACTGAAAAACCTACTGAAAATGTTTCCTGTAAAGTCTCCCATTTCCTGCCTCTACATCTGTGAAATCTGAATACACAGATATTTTCTAGACCAAATAAATTGTTGGTTTTAACAACTCCTGAAACTTTTACTTGTCATCTTGAGGTTTCCCTTTACCTTTTTGGATATTGTCTTGGAAATTAAGTCCTGACATGGCATTTCAGTAGATGCATTCCAAAGGATACAAGTAATATTTAAAATATTTTTTTAAACCCAGCTGAATTTCTGGAGGCACCTGTAGAGCTTTTTTTTAAAAAAAATCCATCAATATTAATTTCTTTTGTTGTTATTATTGTTCTTTTACCCTTTAAAAGCAAACCCACTATGTTTTAGATGACACTAACTCAATTTTTTTATGTATATTTTAAGTATTCAATTTGTTTTAAGTGGTCCTGAGGGTTTGTGGGGTGATTCATTCTTCCTTTTTTATCAAATTATTCTATAGATTTTCAATACATTTGTGCAGGATCAAATCTAACCTAAACACTGCATGTTTTTCCAATTTCATTAGGAAAATACAGAGAGTGCCTTTATTTCTCTTGCAAGACACAACATTTTTCAGATTTTGTTTTGATAACATAGAAAAATTAAAATAACAGGTATCTTTACAAAAGTTCCTAATTTCCAGGCTAAAATATTTCCACTATGGTAAAGTAATATTAAGTATTTTCCCTCAATTAAACAGATTATCTTAAATATACCTTATTAATCACATATGATCAAATGATGGCTTTCAGTAATTATATTTACCACAATTTCAAAGCTGAAATAGAAGATGGGAAAGACATCCTCTAACTCCCCAAATAATGAAAAACATACAGCTTTTAATTTCCAAAATAGAAATTATACCTAGAAAAATTTAAATTGAAAAAATAAAATCCTATTTTATTTCTCAAACCTTTTGCAAGGTGAGACATTTATCAGAATTCTTTCCCATGGATTTTCGGGTTTTGATAATTATCACTTCTGGGTGAAAAAGGCTTGATTAAAAAGTTTGATTAACCACATTCATTATAAAAGCCATGAGGATAATTTCCATAACCAAAGTATCCAACTTCAATATCCAATCATTTCCCAAAGAGGACTCTCCACCCATCGAAACCAAGCCAAGAGCAGAGGTTTTATTGGCACTTTGCAAAGCTCCCACATCCACAGTGAGAGGATATTTTCCTGCCACATTCTACGTCATCCCTGTTTATTCGTAGTGACACTGACTTTTTTCTAAAAGAACCACTCACTTTAGGTAGCCTGGACTTTGTTCAACAAGTCATCAAAACCAAGAAGTTAAAGAGGAATTAGGATGCCGTTTAAATGGATAAATGGGAATTTCTCCTCCTGCTGAGGAACAATGCTGCCACAACACCTCTCAGTGCGACATCTCCAGCCAGAGAGAGCTCAGAGCAAGCTCTGCTGAAGAAATCCATGGGCAGAATATTCTGATCTTCTCTGACAACTGCAGAACGAGCCAGAGCACAGTCCTGGTGCACGTGGTTGGATGGAATTGCACGTCAACAAGCGCCGGAGATGATAAAGGGAAGAGCGGTGCAAAAATCCACTGCGGTTGGCAGCGGTGGGCGAGGAGGAACTTCTGGCATTCACCAGCTCAGAGTGTGGAGGAAGATGACTTACCCAAGAGCTGCTTCTTGCTTTGCTTTTTAACTTTGACAAGTGTTTTCCTTCAATGTGGATGATGTGCTCGAGCTAAATGTATTGTTACACCCGGATTGACAGCTCACATTTCCAGCCCTGTCCGTTTAATTCACGAGCAGCAGAGGAACGATGGAAGTTGAACAGCACCAAGAGTTTCAGAGTAACTCTGAGCAAAGAAAGATTGCCTCAAATGCTTCTCCAGCTTGGTTATAGCAACTGAAATAAATAAAGAACAACCAGCCAGCAAGGGGATGTGATGGAGAAGTAGCTCACAACCAATGTCTCCTGAAAGATGTGAAAGCAGAGGTGGCCAACAGAGGAAAGATATTGACTGTTCTCTTCCTGAACTTGGTATGAGTTTAGCTGCTGTCCCACACACTGCCGAAGGGTGGTGAAATCCAGACAAAGAGGAAATATATTCCAAGCTCTGTTGGTGTGATCCAAGTTATCTGACAGGCAACTTAAATCCACTTAGAGCCTCCGAACCCACAGAGACTCCACACTGGAATCCCTTAAGATAAGGAGAAGTTCACAGGAGGGAACACAAGCTGTTTGAAATCCAAGTGGGCAAGAAAAATCTGAGTGCCACAATCTCTCTTGGACAGTGTTGGGGCTTGACCTGGGCAAAGCCCCCTCTGATATGAGCAGCCAACCCAAAGTCCTCAGTAATGATGGATATTAAGGATTCAATAAAACTTTTTCTGAGTGTAGACATGTGAGCGCTGATGGCCTGGCCAAACAGCAATTTGGATAATTATTTTGCCTACCTAAATGTCCCCATTTTCCTTGGAATAAGGTATTCCTCCTTTCCAAAGCTGTTCTGCAGTGCTGTTCAACAGCTGCAATATTTCACCCCAGAGATGGCTCCGTTTCAGTTGTGGGTGATGTGATCCAAAGAGTTTGAATATCAGTTTAATCACTTTGGCATCCTTCAGGAACAAAGTCACTATTTAAATGTAAGATTATTGTAGAGAATAAAATTGTCAATAAATGTAGTAATGTCTATCTCTAACTATAAGCAATTACAGAGCTAATCTCCAACTCTCAAAAATAACACCAGATGGTATTTTTCAGAAAAGTCAAATGTAGAATATTATATTTTTTTGCATTTTTCAGTACATCATGATGGCAAATAATATTATGTGAATCCTGCAAGTACAAGAAAAATCTGCAAGTATAACATTCTTCTCTTCCAGTGAACATCCTGTGAATTCATAAATATTTACATTTTGCAAGTTATAATTATGTAGCACTGGAGGGGAAAAAAAAAGAAAAGAGTGACTGTATATACAAGTTTATAAAAGAACATTCATAAATTAAAAATGTGCATTGTTCTGAAAGTGATACCTACTGTGTTTTTTGTGTCAGTGTGTCAAACCACAGGGTACCTTCCTACCTCTCCCTCAGCTGGAGAAAAATAACACTGGTAGGTTTAAACCACTTCTGATTTCTTTGTATAGTTTCTACTAATAGTTTTAAATCATTATGGATGAACTCATCACTGCTGGGATCTGTTGAAGCAAAGTTGTGCAAGAGGGATAATCCTCCTTCACAAGTTGACAAACAACTACAGATACTTATAAATATATATATATATTGTGGAAAGCTCACACACAATTACCTAAATTTAGATGGTCCAGAGTTATCTCACTGATATTTTTTTAATTGGAATTTTGTGTTCGTTGTGTTATTGCAGCAATTTATATATTAGAGGATAATTTGTGTTAACGAATCTAAACTGCATGAAAGTCTTGCGGTTGAGATCTCAGTTGCAAGAACCTCATTTTCTCAGCAACCAGCAAAAACTGTTCATTGAAGACTATTCTTACTGAAGGAATTTTACCATTTTGATTCATGAATAATCCATGAACAGATGTTGATTTTTACAAGTTCAGTTGTTATTTGAAATTGTTTGAATACTTTATACAAACATATTGCAACCTCTGGGTTATTTGTATTTTTTTTTTTGTTCTATTACGGTGTTCAACTATTCATTGTGAGATAGATTGTCTCCTCATACAAATAAATCCTTACCAACGTAAGATAAAAATGGTTGGATAAGTGACCTAGCTGTATTATTCATGATGTAAATTCTTTAAAGGGGGAAAAAATAAATTATTTGATGACCAGAAAAATCAACTTTTACAAATGGGGAAAAAACAAAGGAGAAAATTATTTCTACAAATGTTTAATACACTGACTGTAAGATGGTCAACTCCCATGAAAGTAAAAACCACCCACAACCATCCATGCAAATAGGAAATGATTTATCAATAGGAAAGTTACTTTGCTATCTCAACTAATAGCTCTGAAATCACCTTTTACTGTCCCTCTAAAGTATTTGTTCAGCTGTATTGTTGAGATAACAACAAACCCACAGTGGCAGCACCTTTCTCTTGGAGCTCTTGTCAACCAGCGCTGCTTTTCCATTTTCCCTCGGCTCTTTCCCTGCAGGCAGACCACGCATTCTATTCCCTGCTCTTCCTTCCCCTTTTTCAAGCATGCCAAATTTGCATCCACACCACACAGTTGCGCACAGGAGAAGCCTGTGAACACAGCAGGCAACTTTCGAACCGTAATTTTTACCTCGTTAGCTTGTGCAATATTACCCTAATTCCAGGCAAACGATGCCAGATCTTCCAAGGAGGAGGAGGAAAAACAGGCTCCACAACAGTTCCACAATATCAGCTTTCCAGAGCTGATTTAAACCTCCCATCCTGAAGTCCTTCTGCCTGTGTTTACATAACATGAATCCTTCCCTCTTATCCTGGAGTTTTAGGTTGCTTCCTGGCAGTCCCTGGACAGACACATACTGGAAAACCTGGGATAGTTTATTGGAGCTGCAACCTCCTGGTTTTGGTAGAATTAAGGCTGGAAATACCTCTAAGACCGTCAAGTCCAACTGTTTTCCAGCATTCTGTGGAAGAATGACAGGGTTTTCCACATAAAAACAATTTTTAGAGCCTTTACAGGGAAGGGATTACCTTTCTGAGACACTACATTATATAAAAGAAAGGACATAGATGTCATGGCTATCAATTTATTTATTAAATTGGGAAAGGCAAGTGGGAAGGTTGGGAGGATGTTTCAGTTCTGTCTATTACTTTTCAGAGTTCATCATTCACATGATAAGGAACATCTGAAGTCGGCCAGTTCTCAGGGGCAGAGGAGCCTGTAGGGACAGGGCAAAGGGGGAAGGTTCCAAATAAGAGTAGGTTTAGATTAGGTATTAGGGGGAAATTATTTGCTGGGAGGGTGGGCAGGCCCTGGCACAGGGTGCCCAGAGAAGCTGTGGTTGCCCCTGGATCCCTGAGAGTGTCCAAGGCCAGGCTGGAACAACCTGGGCTGGTGGGAGGTGTCTCTGCCCATGGCAGGGGGTGGAATGGAATGAGATGAGATTTAAGGTCCCTCCCAACCCAAACCATCCTGTGACTCTGATTCAGCTCTTGGGCTCCAGCCCAATACCCCTGAGAGCCACAGAGGAAGACAAAAGTCATAAAACTCTACATAAAACAGCTTTTTATTTATACCTTTAAGACACATTAAGATTTCATTTTTGTTGTTGGTTGGTTTGTTTTTAATCTAGGGCCATTGATAATTCTGTCTGTGTGATTTTTATTCCTGAAACTCTCCCTACACCACAAGTTCACAGAAGCTGAAAGCTGATTCTTGGTCCAGGTATGTTTATGTGTTCCCACATATTCCTGCCTCTTAAATAGACTAATCCCCATAGTTGACAGCACTTATGTTGCAATGACCTGCAGTCATCTGATCAACTTTCAGAATACTTACTAGCTATAATCAAATACATTCTCATCTCTTATTTGAACAAATCAAACAGAAATTGAATACATTTTTTTATGAACACTAGCAATATGTTCTCTTCTCTGATAATTTTGACATTAAAATTCCATTTTAATAATCCCATCCTTCAGGCTTTGCAGACTCTTAAGGTATTAAAGCAAAAATTATCCTAAGCAGTTAGATTATAATGTATTTAAAGATTAGACATTTCATGTTGAATATTAACTGCTCCACTTCCCAGAGAAAAAAAAATGATGCAGGGCTTCTTTTTGAGCATAATTTATACATTTTTGATAGGTTGACTATACAAAGTTCAAACCCTTTGTGAAAAAATACTATAAAATATACTCATAGTCCTGCCTTATATTAAAGAGCTGTATATAAAGGTAGGGGAAAACATTTTTGCTGACATCATTAGCATATTTTGATCCCTCAGAAACAGACAAAGTGTCTGTTCCACCTCAGTGCAGCCTATCAGGGTTCTGAGCTGAGACAAGACTGCAAATAATTTGCCATCTAAAGAACTTTTATTTACATATCATGAAAGATGGGTCCCATATTTAGGTTTCAGGCTAATAGAAAATGGAGAGGCATTACTTAATTACTCTGAAAAAAATCAAATTGCACCAAAAAAATCCTTTTAACCAAACCTGTAAGTATTTTGGGTATTTGCCTAACTCACAGCAGTCCATTATGAACACTCTCCATCCCTGGAAGTGTCCCAGGCCAGGTTGGGTGAAACTCTGAGCAACGTGGGCTAGTGGAAGGTGTCCCTGCCCATGGCAGGGGCTTGGAACAAGGTGAGCTTTAAGGTCCCTTCCAACCCAAACTATTCTGTGATTTTACAAAATTATTTGAGTGGGACAGAATTCTGCATTTCAAATTGACCAATGAGAATGTCCTCTAGCCAGAGTATTTTACCTCCCTGCTTACCTCCCCACATCCCACAGATCCTCAAGTCTGTTGTGTTTCGATACACAATGCTCTGCTTCCTACACACAGATCTTGACTTAATCTGCATTTGCCTCTTGTCATTCACCATCTCTTTGAACTTCTCATCAGAAAGTGATGTGACAGCTTTCAAAATCAAACAAATCAGCAGCCTCAGCCCTTGTCAATCTCGCCTGGGAAATCAGAGGTTGTGAACAGCAATCATTTTGTGGTATGCTCTGTCACTGGAAGCTTCCTCTGAAGGACCATTCTCACCTGGGGCATCAAGGAGAAGACAACAGCAAAACCTGTGGGGCTACCTTCCTGCTGTACTTTGTACCAGCACAGCTACTTTGGTCTTCAGCCTCTCCTGCTGCGTAGATTCAACCTGTTTCTTATTTTCTTTAGAACCTATTTACTGTGACAGTGGGCAGGGCCTGGCACAGGTTGGGCAGAGAAGCTGTGGCTGCCCCTGGATCCCTGGAAGTTTCCAAGGCCAGGTTGGAGAACCCTGGGCTGGTGGAAGGTGTCTCTGCCCACAGCACGGGGTGGAACACGATGACTTTTAAGGTCCCTTCTAAACCCAAACCACTTTGGGATTTGATGAATGCTCAGACCCATGTCTGAACTCACAATAATCATTCAGTGACAGCTACTGCTATGGACATGGTCCAGTCTCCACCTGCTGATACCAGCACTGGCAGAGCAAATCTTCCTGTACAATAATATCCTGCTTAAGCTCACCCACTGTCTTTGTTCTGAAATAGTTTCTCTGCACAGAAAAACTGTCACCTGCAGCCAAAAAAACCCAAAAAAATTAAAGCTTGCCTTTTAGCATTGACTTCTGACCCTGCAATTTGCAGTGCAGCTCAAGGAGACCCCAACCCTCATCTGATGCTTCCCCCAGCAGCACAAGTACTCATGGACCACCTTGCAGGGCTTCACCTCCTCAAAGCAGCACAGGGTGTTTCTCCTCTTTTTGTATAAACAGGGGGGAAAATCCCGCAGCACAATGGAATCTTTTTCCATTGGTGGGTAAACAACAGCAGAGACAGCCAGACTTTGTTTCCACACTCTGTGACACCATAAATACACACCCTTTGCTGTGCTATTACTTGCTCATTTTTTAACAATGTGCTTATGCTATCAGGAGTGTCTTTTGGGTTATTTCCGTGGAACGTTTAACATCTTTTCTTTTTGTCCTTTTGCCTTGCCCTTCAATTTTGACCGTGATGGATCTCAGCATATTTAGGACATTAAGGGCAAAGTAAATTGTTGTTTATACAGTTAAATGTAAAAAGCATAATAGTAGGGTAGTGTCTATATTCTGGAAAATAAGTACACTTGTCTGATTTTTATTACAGATCTTCTCTACTGATGTGCACTGAGCAAATTGTGGGGTCTCTGCTGAAAATGCAATAGGAAAGTTTAATACATCTGCAGGATGTGTCAACCTGAGCACACATTGAGCAACTGAAAACACAGGAAAATACTCGTGCTCTGGGAAAGATGCTCCAAGAATGCCTAAATGACCCCTGTGCAGGCTCAGAGCTGTAAGTGACCCACATGAATTAACTCCTTCATCAACCCCAACAGCTTGTCCCTGGCATGAGCATCTGCCCTGCTTACTCCTGGGGCACTGCCAGCCCCTGATACAGAATCACAGACTGGTTTGGGTTGGAAGGGACATTAAAGCCCATCCATTTCCACCCCCTGCCAGGGACACCTTCCAGCAGCCCAGGGTGCTCCAAGCCCCATCCAGCCTGTCCTTGGACACTCCCAGGGATCCAGGGGCAGCCACAGCTTCTCTGCCCAACCTGTGCCAGGGCCTGCCCAACATCACAGCCAGCAATTCTTTCCTAATATCTCATCTGAACCTCCTTTCTTTCAGCGTAAAGCCATTCCCCCTTGTCCTATGCTGAATAAACTTCTGGCAATGAACTTGTACAGAAATCCCTGGGAAATTTGGACACAAGAACCCACCAGGACATTTTCCAAGCAAGGCACAAGCTGGTGGTCTGTGCATGCAAGGGCTGCTAATCCACCCCCAGCTCTCTGAACTCACACACAGGAACTGCTTTGCCTGCCCAGATGTTTTCTGATTAATAATGAGGTCACTCCCAATGCCAAAAAAATGGCCTTGTAGTTCTCCAATGCTCTTGGAAAGCCCCAGTGTGTTTGAGGGGGATGAAAATATTAAATACAACATAAGTATAAAACATAATAAATCAAATGAATTTGTTTAGATGAAAAGCACTTTTTTGTTTTTGTCAGCACTGCAACTGTATATTCCACAATTATTCTAATGTTTTCTGACATAAAACTGCTGTATCTGGCTGCACTCTAGTTTCACCCCTTCTTGCTTTACAGGATGGTTCTTAAGAAAATGTCTGTATTTTACCATATTTAACCATTTCTAAGTTAAAAAGAGAAAACAAGAAATGTGAAATGGAAAAGAGATAATACATGTCATTACTGGGTCTTTTCCTTGGTCATTACCCCCCAAAAAAGCCTTGAGAAAAAGTCTCACAGATTCGAATTTCTCTTCCAAAATGATGGGCAGAGAGAACAGAAATGCCTGACCCTGAACAAGCTGTGACAGTCTTTGTCCCTTGAAAGCTCTTGGCAATGCCCTCATGACCATTCCATGCTGCTGCTATTGCTTTACAACTTTATATTTAACCATCAATAACCTCAAGAGGTCTAAAGTCCAAAACCAAACAGCTGAGTTTTGCTCCTACAGCAAAGCCTTGGAGACCCTGAAAACAAAGACTCCCAGATGGACCTGCTTACCAAGGACTTGTCCTACACCACCCAGGGGAACACTGGCTTGGGACCACAGAGCCACGGGAAAAGCAGCAGTTTTTCCAGGCTCACGCAGCACCACCTATAGACAAAAGGCTACATTTCTCTGGAGTATTTGGGAATGGAAAATCCTGCTTTCCCTGCTCCCACAGCACTGCCCGTGCTGCTGTTCCTGCTGCCTCGAGAGCTCAGGGAGCAGCAGGGATAGAGGGGGGGTTGTGTGTCTTAGATTTAATCCAGAAAGAAATCTTGAGAAACCAGAGAAGGTGAACGACAGTGAGTGTCTGGCACTAAATCACAACAATCAAAGACCCATAAAAACCGAGTTTTTGCATAACAAGTCAAGCAATTCCCGAAGACTCTTCACCCAGAAAAAGGTGCCTCAAACAGTCAATTTGGGGATTTTTCTGCTCTGATTCTGTTCTGCGGCACAGAGACATCCAATTAGAAATAACACTATTGCTAACAAATAACACCCTTAATACTTATGGCTTTCCCATCTCCTTCTGCACATTCCAGGCTCTGAACGACGCCGGCACAACCCCAACGCAGCAATCTGGAATTTGCCATGATAAATGTCTCTGTATGCAAAAATTTAAAGGTTTGGGATTTCTTAATTATGTTCCCTTACAGAGAGAATCTTAGAAAAGTGAAATGCATAGCACAGGGACTGATGTTCCCCTATTTTCAGAAAATATAGGATGAATTGTGCCTTGAGAGGTGAAGCATCCCCTTAGTGCTAAACCTAAAAATGACAACCTGCAGCACACTGAGAAGTGAAAACGTGAGTACAGAAAACAATAATTAAAAATAAAACACAGTTTTCACATAAATAGATTTTTTTTCAATATATGCTTTCTTGTTGATTTAGGAACAAAAAATAAAAGGGGAAAACATTCCAGAAAACCTCCCAAAACTTATGTCTGAGGTGGAAATAAAGTCCTGGAGCCTGACACTTGTTGCAGAATTTAGATGTGGTTTGACACAAAGCTCAGATGAAAGAATGCCTCTTGTATCAAAATATTCCTGCTGGACCTCTCTTATACTGGCTGCTTCCCTAATTTGTTTAATTGTAGAACTTTGGAGGAGTTCAAACTTGGAACATTTGGGTTTTTAAATGCAGGATTTTCTGTCACATTTTATGTCAGTGAGTGATAATGACATATCTTGAACTTCAAAGGTGTCTAACCAATTAGAGATTCTCTGCAAGAGAAAATGCAGAGACGAGAGAAAAAAAAAAAAGAAAAACTGTCTTTGAATAGTTTTCCCACAAATGCTGAATATTAAGCACATTTCAAGAATATTCATGTAATGTTTAATGTACAGTTTGCTTTAAAATGATAAATAATTTGACTGTTGAGGATAGAAAACAACAGTGCCATGATTCTCCTCTTCAGCCCATCTTTTATTTGCACAGCCCTATAACACCACGATGCTACATGTGTTGCTTGTTATAGATCCTAAAAATTCAATTTTCTTATCCCAGAAGGAAGGAGCCATAAGTGAAGCCAGTCATTTGATCATAAAATGTTGTCAATGTGAAGGAAACTGCTTTGGAACTCTCTGCCACCACCTTTATTTGTGGTAATCATGCAAATCACTGCAGACCGGTCTGAAACCCGAGTTCATTTGGGTTTGAGTCGAGCCACAGCGATTGTGGACATGGAGGGAAGGAAAAACTCTCTCTGATATACATTGCTACGGACATTTATCCCTGCCAAGCCCAAACAAAGCACAAAAGTAGCGTTGCACCCACTCTGGTGGGATATATGTCTT